>JAYKAV010000988.1:834505-854353 GCA_035582835.1 Phoebastria nigripes | reverse complement strand
GGGGGGCTACGGGGGCCCTCGGTCTGAGGGGCCGCGCGTAAGCCGCCGGGGAGCATCCCGCGGGAGTCGGACCAAGAGCCCCCGTAAATCTCGGGGTCGTGCCAGTGGCGAGATGTTGTTCATCGAGCGTTGTCTTTACTTGCGATCCTCTCTTTTGACTGAATTTCTTAACGTGAAACATTGCAAGCTTAAAAACCTGGGAATAAAAGAAAGCAACCCTCTTTTTTGGCTTCATATCGAAGGCAGCGTGTCTTAAGTTGCATTATATTGCAAAGGGCAAAAATATCCTGCTTTTGTATATTGAATATTTCAGTGAGGAAAGGTGCCATTTTTCATGCAGGAAAGTTTGATTCTGCAGTCTGCTTTCAGGAAAAGTTCCCACTGAAGAACATTTGACCTTTGTCTGAGGGACTGGACCTTTCCGATGCAAATATGCCTGAAAAATCAAGCTTACACGGCAAACACGGGAAAGCCCGTAATGTACCTCCTCCTCCTTCCTTAAGGAAGTGCAGCTCTTTGATACTGCATTGGGCTTCTTTCCCAAGATGACATAGCCAGAGCACACAGCCTGAATTATTGAAAAGGCACTGAGATCACTTAGCCATATGGAGAGTATATATGGGGAATACACCAGCAGGAAGTATCGTATGTATTCTCAGGCAAATAAAGATACTCATAAAAACATTTAAATGACACCCTGCATTTTCTGCAGGCCATCATCAGAAGAAGCAGATGACCTCGGTAGCAGGAGGGAGCCCTCAGCAATGAGCTCGTTCTGAGCACGAGTCTATGCAGCGAGCAGTAGTTAGGTGGCAAAATCGACATTCTTCTGGGGGTTAAAGGGAGGTTTTGGTTTTTACAGGGTTTTATAGGATTTTGCAATTCTTCACCAGGTCTCATCTTTGTGCCAAGTAAGGGTCAAGTTTTACCTATTTCTTCGTAGCTGCCTGATCTCAAAATTTCTGCAGTATGGATGGCTGGAAGGGCAGACAGAAACACCAGTCCTTACTGAGCTGGGTACCAGGCTTCCAGTGGTCTAGCTTAAGGCAGAAACTGTTGGAAGGACCAGTCTGTTAGTGCCCAGTCATCGTGGCCCAGCTTTATCCCATCTGAATTTCACTATGTGGTTTGAGAWGCCTCACAAGAGAGAAAGATATACAGTGTACCTAAGGACTGAATCACTCTCTAGAAATGCTTATTTCTCTTTGTCTGATAAAATGCCTTTAAATTAGCCCCCTTATGTACATGTGATTCATCTGGGTTGATAACTTTTTTGTAGAGCAGCTATTGCTCCAGAAATAGTTTGTGCTCTTTTTTTTATTATTTTCTATTATTCTTAAATCTTCATTTTCCTTTGCTCTTGCAATCTTCCTCTATATTACTTCTACATTCCTCAGCAGAGACCCTTTGAGAATAGCTGTTTCCGTCACCTCTAAGGAACCAACAACCAGACTTTTCCTGCCATCATTTTCCATTTCTGATGCTACTGCTCTGCCTTTTCCACTGYAACTAAGCTAATAAAAGAGTAGGTCATGTGACAAGTGCCTTAAACTCACTTGGTGCAAGGCGAGCTGCAGGCATTCAGTGTCTTGCAAAATCAAGTCTATAATATATCCTGTCCATGACCTCCAGTAACACATTCCTTAATTTGCTTTATTTTTCTTTTGCAAATGGAAACATACACATATATTAGATTTTCTCCTGTATTCCAGTGCATAGATGCACTGAACAGAGAAAAGAAGTGAGCTGGCCAAAATTAAAATATTAACAATTTTGAAACTACAGAAAAGGTTAATTCTAAAGATTCTTAATTTAAAAAAAAAAAAAAATTAAGAAAATACATGGAATTTTATCTGAAAACTTTCAGTATTGTTCCATGTTTCTGTTTTCCCAATATTTGACTATATTTAAGCCATTCCTCTTCTTACCCTTTTTAAAATAAAAAAGCACAGAAAAACAGAGGGAAAAATGTGGAGGAAGAGGATAAAAAAAAATCTGGAAGCCAACTATATTAATTAATTTCATCAAAAACAATCCAATTTCTGTACGCTTCCTTTTTAAAGTAAGGCTCAGTCTCCATAAAAATGGATTTAATAGTTTAATAATTCCTAACCGGTACTTTGCCAGAGTAAAATGAAATTCACCGAATATTAACAGCATTTCAAGAAAATCGTTTTGCAAGGAATTGTTGAAACATAGATCAAAATTCCCTCATCACAAAGGAAATGGTTTACACAGCTCTTTCCTGAACTGAGTAGATTTAGACGGTGGGCACTACGAAAAGCGCATGCAGCAAGGCAGCCTGAAGGTAGAGTAGGTCAAAGAACAAGATTTTGGTCATGTTCTTCCTGAGCCACAGATGGGGCTTATTATGACAATAACATTTTTTCAATATTTTGAGATCTTGCATGTAAGACATGAAAGATTTGTTTTAAATATAAATAACTTGGTAGGAGCAATAAAAAATGTTTCTGTCATCTTTAAGCAGATTTATCAAACAATTTAAATAGTATAATGAAGAAATATGTGTTTTCCAATATGTCATCCTACCTAAGTCATGAGGGGAAAAATGGAGCCACTAATGCAGTTAGATGCAACATACTGATGGCACAGTGTAATTTATTTATTGTGCATATGCACTTTCCCCTCTATAAAACAGTAGGGGTGTCTGACTAAATCCATTATGTAAATCTCAGCATCTTTTCACTTGCACTTACAAACTATCAGTTTTCTTTGATGCTTTTACAGTCACTTTTGCCTGAACTTCATACAATTAAAATCCAAGTGCCCTGCAATCCTATAAGCACTACARTTAGGCACCTGATTTGAAATAAAAATAAAACACAAATAAGACACAAAGATGTTTTGTAAGTGTTTGATATCAGAGATGCTAATTCACATTCAGAAGGAAATTGTTTAAAATCAGCAATAGACCACGGCATTCAGTAACAAAAATGGAATACAGGAAAAAACTAAACTAAATAAATACTAGATGGTGGATAGGGAAATAACTGTATTAATACCAGTGTGGGTACCTCACTTTCTCTGGAGTGGTTTATGACTCGAGACAGCTCTTGCTGTTGTCTTTGACGTACAGTTACGTTCTCCTCGGCATCCTGCTCTGGGTATTCCTTCAGGACAGCTGTGCATATAGGATCAAATTTCTGAGAAAGTTTGTCTTATTTAGCTGTGATATAGCTAAAGAGATGAGAAATATGTTTGAAAGTACATATAACCAGGAATATATATGCTCRCATCCATTCCTCTTCAGCAGCGTTTATGTAGGTGCATATAGTTAAGCGTGTCCTTAAAGATTTTGAAAAGGGCTAAATAYAGCTTTGTCAAAAGCATCTAAATGATACCTAAATCAAAAGCAGCTAAATTCAAAGTCTAGGTCCCGTTTTCAGAATTGGTTTAGAAACCTCATTCAAACATTGTAAGAGCATAAGAACAACTGCAGGGGGTCAGAACAAGCATCTTGTCAGCTTCATAGCGTGCCTCTAGAGTGGCTTAACGTGGAGGCCTAAGGAACACTATTAGTTAGTGTTAGGCTCCTGGATTCCTCAGATATTTTCTTCAGCATGAGTTAATTCATGAAGTCATTCATTGACCACAGTGCTGTGACTTAACAAGTTCCCATATGACAGCTGAGACTTAGCAACTGATCTCGTGCATGATCTTCTCTCACTGCATGTGGCTGGTAAAACTTCTCAGTTTAAACCTCAGTGGAAGCCACACGAGGTTGAGGATTTGCCTCAGATGTCGTTCTGTAACTAGGTGAGTTACGGGAATGCAGTCATGTGTGTGAGCGTGATGGTGAGCTTTACTTAAGCATATTTGTAGAAAATGTCAGGATGCTTGACCTAGAAAGTCCCATTATATCTGAAACAAGGGAACTTCTAGAACTGAGCTCTGTTGGAAATCTGTCTGCAACTTCAGATGCTGACCAGCTGAAAAAACGGCTTCTGAAAGCAAACTAGTCATCTGCCTTTTATTCATCATCATAGGTCTCTAACAACATAAGGATAAATAGCCCTACAGTAGACAGGGGATAGCATCAGACCCTAATCAGAGAAATATTTCAGTATGACAAGCCTACTCAAAGAATCATAAAAAATAAAACTGGAAGGGATTTTAAGAGATTGCCTAGTTTATCTATCCCCCATCCTGATGGATGTTTGTCTGAGTGGTATTCAAAAACCTCCAGCAGCAGATACTCCACAGCTTCTCTAGACAGTCTGTCCCAGAGCTTCAGTGTCCATGCAGTACGTTTTTCCCTATGTCTGGCCTATCTATGACGTGCTGCAATTTAGCCCATTGGTTTTTATCTCATCTACTGTAGACAGACAGAATAATTTATTTCTTTATTTGGAGACTGGTATAAAGTCTCAGGTAAAATCTCTCTTCTTTTTTTGGCTGCACAACCCCTGTTCTTTCAATCTCTGGCATTTAAAACACTTCAGATGTACAGTATGAAGGGATGGGYGTGAGCAGGGCATTAGCGTCATGGAGACAGTATTTTGATGAGCTTTCCTCTTCTATCTACATGAGGTCTTTACATGCCATTTTTACTGTTGGAACAGACAGTCTTCCAGAGGTGAAATTCTAAGTTCAAATAATTAACCTATGATTTAGAAAAGTCAGCATCTCACAAACAGATGATACACAAAAGTAAAAGTTTCACCCAGCATTAGTGCCAACACAAAATATCTTAACAGCTGTATTAATTTGGAAAACAAACAAACAAACAAACAAACAAACAAACCCAAGCTTAGGCAACTGCAGGACTCTATCAAGCAAGTTCAAACATTAATTTAGTGTAAGTAAAAAGGTATCTGGAAATGTAATGAAGTTCACTGTTATATTAATACTGCATTAACTGGGAGCAAAGCAGTCAGACACATTTCACTGCTATTAAAATTTGCGTATCAGAGATATGTAGGAAATAAAAGATAATGAATTCATAACTGAGCCAATAGTTTCAGTAAGCTTAGTCAAATGATGAGTTAGGACATTAAACATTCCGAAATTTCGGTACAGAATTAATACAGAATGCTGAAGAATGCTAAGTTTGGAATAAATGCTCATTTTATTGAAAATGGATGAATGCAGTCATGGAACAAAATTATTCATGAAATCATTTTTAATGCAAGTATGAGAAAGACATGTAAGTCTGAAAAGCTCCCAATGATGATCTGTGCCATGGCTTTCTTGAAGTCAATATCCAGACTTGCATATCTGAGTAGAAAGTGATCAGTTTTGTCCTTTAACACGTACCAGCACATGCAGCAGATGGAGGAAAGCCACATTTGGATGCAATATAGAATGATGAATCTCAGTTGTTTTATGGTGCCAGCACTACCTATGCCGGAATAACTGCTAACTTCACGGCATTGGAAAACAGGTGATGTTTGGTTTGGCTGCACAAAGTAAAGGTGCTTGTGACTTCAGTAAACCYAATTCGGTTTACAGCTCAGGAAGCTGAGCACCATCCAAGCTAATATCAGCTATTTTCTTCAAATCCTGATGGGACAGGTGCTATAGAATGGGTTCACTGCTGTGAAAGTACTTCTGAAACTCCTTTGCCAAATTTGGGGACGTGTTTTCATCTTTTTAAGAGTGATTTTTGGGAACCTCAGTATCTCCAGCTTTAAAATCTCTTGGTGGACTTTTAGAAGTTATGCTTTTAGAATAAGTTGCAGCTTTCATCTGACTGGAAGGACTGCAGTGCTTTGTTTCATAAAGAATTTCTGTTGCTGAAAATCCAGCCTTTGGAAAGTTTTCTGTGTCTTACTACTCTCTCTGACTTATCTTTCTGTCTGTCTGTGTGTCTAACTATTTATCATGTTTAGAGCTCATTTTGTACCAAGCAAGTAAACATTTCCTATTTGAACTATTATATCCTGTCTTCAAGCTCTCATTTCCTGACATCTCCTTACAATATTTTTTAACTTCTACTTTGTCCACATGGTCAGGTAACACTATACTTCTTCACTGGAAGTCTGTTTTACTCATTGTGTCACGTGGATACCTGCTGGTGCACACAGCATCATGTGTTTTATCTCTAGATGTGGCACTTTGTACCACATCATGTTTCTTGATAAGACACATCATAGAAATTTTTTCTCTTTAACATAGCATCTCCTTTAGGATACTTTTCCCATTATATGTGGTTTCACAAACAGTTTCATAGGTAGTTTTTAGTACAGTATTATTCTCAGTGTTCTCTAGGCAAGCTTAATTCAAATCATGCCCACAGCAATAATGATATATGTGACTCTGCCAGTTGCAAGCTGGATGCTATGTCAGATATTAATCCTACAATATCACCACACYGTTTCTGGCAGTGTTTGATCCCCACATCTAGACACAATAACAAATCTTTCATCGTTGACTTCATTACAGCCACCGATCAGATTACTTGGTACAACCTACAGGTGAACTCTTCATGAACATTCATGTCACCTTCCACACACGGCAGCCAATAAAACCACCTGCTCTCTGTAAAAGTCGATTATTTTCATCTACCATAACTATATAGTACTTTCCTGAAATTTTCTCAGAAATATCCATTCTGATCTTAAAGGTCATAATTTATATCATTTTGAATGGCTGAGTTTGTGAATTTGGCTTGACTCTGTCAGTCACTTTAAAATATCAGAATTCACCTGAAAGCAAAGCAATTGAATAAAGCTGAAGTCAGCCTGTTCTCCTAAGGCAGCATTTTCAGCTTGTTCAGCAAAATGTACTTGTACTCCATCACAGTACAAATACTTGTGTGGCGAGATAATGTAACTAACATGGGCTATGTTTGGTGGTATAATTTCATTAGCATTTTCCAGTTTTCTCCTTTCTTTGAAAACTTGGCACATCATCCATACATTTTGTGATTTTCTTTTTGGAGAATATCATGAAGCATGAAGAAGCTTGCTGCCTCTTAAGTTTGTCTGTAGCCTTTTTTTTCAATTAAAGAATTCAGGCTGTTTGAGAGCTTCATCTATTTACTAAGTCAAAACCAGATTGCACCCAAAAGCTATCGAGTAGCAAAATTGCCTTATGCTGTAACTTGTTTCAGAATAAATGGAGCCATTGAAAGTCATTAAACCAGAATGGGCAGAAAGGTGGCCTTATTTTCTAAACTTACGCACAGGGAGAGCTTGTTGTCACGACGTTTTACAGACAGTAATGGTAGCAGAAATTCAGTTTTCTTTGAAAGCAATGAAGGAAACAGCTCAACGCTAACAAATGTTGACACATTCAGTTTTGGAAATGAAGTTAATTCTGCCACTGCTGCAGGTGATATGATTTTAGCACCTTAAAAATGCTAATTTTAAACTTCACTCAGTCCCTTAGGATTCATTTCAGTTGCCAAAGCACAGGCATTTAGAGTCTTCTGAGATGTCTTCAGTAATCTGACCTGGCCTTCAGCTGCTGCTCTGGAAGGCATGGGTCGCCCGTAGCACTTGTGTTCCACCAGCCAACCCTATGCAGGTTCCATCAGTATCTCAGGGAATCTCACATGGTGCCGGACACCTGCCTTTTGAAAACCAAATTAAGCCCTATTAAATGGCAACAGTGTAGGATTACATGTTTTCTTTCAGTCCAGGTTAAACTTTTAGCTGTCTTTTGGCTGTTACACCGTTTGTGGAGCTATGATGTGGTAGGAGGCGAAAAGGATGCCTACACTTGATCTGTTAATTAGAGAGGCAAGCAACTGCTTTTAGTTTTGCCTGTCTAAGTCTTAGGTCCCTTTATCATTGAGAAATTCAAAGAAGGAAAAGAGTGCAAAATAAGATGGCTGTTGAACACTTTTCATAAACTTTCCTGAGATCTTTCCAGGCACTGTTTGATTCACACTAGATGCTAAACAACCACCRAAGACTCATAGGTTGCATGTCCAATCTTCTTCCTCTGCAATGACATTGCACAGAAGACGGGAGCAAAGAAGAGGTGAGGCACGCATTGAGGCACACAGAAATGCTTGCAGTGACAAAGGGAACCCTGCTTGTTGAACCTAGCCAACTCAGGGAGAAATCCCAGCATCTGCTATGGTTGTTCTTGGTGACTGAGAGCCCACTGGGCAGAAGAGATGCACTTTCAAACAGCTGAGAATATCAGAGGACTGAGCGTATTCTGGGCTGAAGAGAAGAAATTGTGAGTTTATTTCCCTGTCGTCAAGTTGGAAGTGTAGGAAAAAAATGGAATCAAGAGGCAACACCCTGGTGTGGCCAGGGCTCAGCAGGTTTTGCTCTCGCCAAGTCTTTGTACACTAGCAATGGTGGAGGGGAGGTACCTGGCTAACTTTTCTTTCAGTCTGGCCAAGTTTACCAACAGACCCTAGGAAGGACCTGAATCCTCTCCCAGTAGGTCCTGTAAATAAAAATATAATATGATCTGTGTTTGACCAGTCTTTTGTATATGCCCCAAACCCTCTTTCCACCTCTGTAAGTTCTTTTCAACACAAGCATTCCCTTCTGACCTTCACCTCTCCACTTGTTTCAGTGAATTACCTTACTGAGGTGGTAGCACCAAACCTGGAATGAATTTACTTGTTTTTACACACCAGTTCAAGGAAAAATGTCATGCAGACATGAAGTCTTGATCCACAAAGTCAGGGCAACTTTTCATACTGCCCTTGAGAAGTAAGGGAATTCACTCAGTTCTCAAACTTCTGTAAGTGAGGAAGAATACTTCTTGCAACACAGGAGGTCAGCTTAGATTAACACAGCAGTCCCCCTGGCCTTAAAAATATATGGATCTATAAAGCATAATGTTCATGAAAAGGTTAACTGCCTCACTGTTACTAGTGAAATAAAAAGAATTAATGATACACCACAGTGCTGACTAAGAAACCTGCTGCCAAGGGATTGGTAAAATTCAGAGGAAGGTAGAACCTGAATCATCAGATGAAATAAATGTGTTCCCACAAAATTTTGTCAGAAGTTCATAGAAAATGCAGCTGAATGTATAGAAAATGCTACTGAGGAAGCAGCAGGAGTACTTCCACAGGTTCTCTGCCTTTCAAGAGAAATGGTCTTAAAAATGAGCACTGTATCTTGTAAAAAGRCACTCTGCTTATTGGACAAAAGGCATTTGATATTCCAGCACCATAAAAGCTTTAAGTAAATCTTTGAACATCTCAAGTCAGAATACCATCAGGTTTTAAACCATCAGGACCACATGAAATGAGTCCAGGATATGCCTGAGCCTGTTGTAAGAGAACTTTGCAAAAAGAGTTCTGAAAGCACATTTGGCATTAGCAGTTCCTCTGACTTTCATCATAGTCTGTGGCATAGAGGTAAATTTTAGTTCAGCAGAAAAGGATTCAGCTTCTTAACTGCCACAAATGTTAATGAGAATCTTTTGGCTAAACCTCTTCCTGCAAATTTGAAAGTTTACATTTAAAGGTCAGAGGGTTCCCGTGGCATTTGAAGACAATGAAATGTATTCTCAGGGCACTATTTATTCTGCCACAGAAAATCTAGTTGTTGAGACTTGAAAGTCCTCCCAGTTATGTTTATTATGATTTATAAAGAACAGAAAACTACACTGGCTGTTAAAATAGCAAGAATCCAGCCAGATTCTCCTGCACTTTATCCTGGAAATAACCACAAAAGCAAACTGAAACTGTATCAAAAATGAATGATTCCGAAGTGTTTCTAAGCTTCCAAGTTTGGGTGAGATACACGTGTGGTTTTGAACAAGTTTCTACCTGCCAAGTTTGTTTCTACCATGAAGCAACGGCAAAAACAACACAAAAAGCCAAGAAACCCATGCACACCCTAATGCTATTACATACATATAAGCAAAAAAATAAAAAGAATATGTGGACACCACCTAAGTGGCTTTGATATTTTGGGGTGTGTTTTTATGAAAAACATTGTTTTATCCTCCAAAACAGTCTGAAATACACTGTTGTAAAGAAAAGGGTGACACACAAGTCTCCGTACTCTTAGGAGCTGAATGTCTTCTATAACTCAAAACTCTATGGCCATTTATCTGGTTCTGAAGGATTTTTGAAAATTGCCTTCAGAAGAGTTGTGAAAGGCATGTAATAGTTTACTCTTCAGAGAAACAATTATTTTATGACAGGTAGCTCCTATTTGGTGTCGTTCAATTCACAACAACCCTCCTAAGATAAGCTGGCTGATCCAAAAGGTTTGAAATGAGAAATGCAATAGCATATTTTCTATGACTTTTTCACAACATTATCCTACAGAGTCTGTCCAGGCACAGATTTAATGCTGCTTTCTTCAGATAGCTGCAGCAGCAAATTGGTTCTGTCTTTCACAACTGTTATGAAAAAGAGTTACAAAAATATAATTCTCTTAAAGACATCCTACCAACATCTGTATTGTATGGCCAGATGCCGTATTAAAAATTGAAACATTTCCTGAAGAAGCAAGAAAGAAAAGGAGATAATTGGATTTTCTTCTGCTTGTCAGGAACACACCACTAAACACCAGGCACTGAATGGAAGAGATACCACTGCTTAGTAAGTCATGGTAATTCGACAGCTGACCTAAAAGGCCATTTGACTGTGAACAATAGGTATGTGTTAAGGATTTATCACTGCTCCTGACTATATTACCAAAGCCTTGCTTAGAAAAAGTCACAAACGCTTAACAGGAGCAAGCACCTCCTTCTGTTATCTGGATTTACATTCATGTAACTCCACTAACTTTAGAATAATTATCCCTGATTTATAGTAGTGAGAGATAAGAATCAAGCCAAAGATTTCTTCTTTAAGTTAAGATATTTGCCCCACCTATTTCACAGGGCTATTTCAAACCGAATGAAAGAAAACCCAGTATGTTCTGTTTGGGCATAAATACAGATTAAAGACAATCCAGCACATGTCCTTGTTGAAAACTGACACAAGGGAAGATGAGCTGCATTAACTGAAGGTCTAAGATAATAAATGGTGGACAGTGCTGAAAATTATTCCTTCATTAGCCAGACAAAGCACAAGTAGAAGAAATCTTGTTCCCTCCACTAGCATTCTTGTTGTAAAGAAACAGATCCTTTTGTTAAATTTTGGGTATCTAAACAAATTTCCTGGTCAAAAAGCAGTGTCCATTCTCCAATAAACTTGTATTAAAGATGGAGATGAGGAACTTGAAAAAGAAATAATTATTTTTTCTGTTATTTGCATTCTGCTGATTTAAAAATAGACAAATTTTGTGGTTTTTTGTAATAGTCTCTTTTGTGCTTTTTATCAGAGGGTTGATTTTGAAATGTGCCACTTTCTTGTTTCATATTTCCTCTTATTCTTTCCCATATTTTTATCCCATACTTCTTTCTTTTCGCTGTCCCTGTCTCTCACCCCAGTCATCCCCCTCCCCTTTTTTTTTTTGGCCAGTTAGAGTGGCAGCTGGCACAGGATAAGGAGGAATGAAAGTGAAGGAAAATGAAGAGAATGAGAAAAGGAAAGTGGAAAAGAAAGAAAAAGCTAATGCATGAGAGAACATTATAGTGTAACTTAAGTTAGGGAAAAAAAGATCTTTTTTAATAAAATACTATTATTCTGAAAAGTTTGGCCAGCTGTATTTTCTGACCATTTAACCGTTTAACTCTGGTTTCTTTGCTATGTATGTCACTGTAAGTGTCATAACTATCAACTGCGAAGGGCAGTAAGTGCTAGATTAGGAAAATGGGGAAGACCTGACATTCGCTGGCAGCTGGCTAGGCTATGGGCCCCATTCCCTTCTTGGCAGCGTATCCCACACCAAGCCCACTACACCATGCAAGAGGACTGCCAGCTTACGGCAATTGTCGTGACTGTGATAACTATACTGAAGTCAGCAGCTGCGAGGAACTCACCTATAGGTAACTGGAGTCAGCAGCCGCAAGGAAGTGTCCTGTCTCCCAGAGTCCCTGAGCATCAGCCTGAGTGGGTTGTGCCATTTGCACTCAGACTGCACAGAAGCCAAGTACTCCAAACCTCTCCTTTCCAAAGTGACCAGTTACTTCTTGAGAGCCACTGCCAAGACTTTTGCAGGGAATCTGACTCATTGCACTCTTTCCTCCTTTGTGCAGTTCCCTGCAAAGGCGTAAACTATTAAACTATTAAATATTATATAATGTTAAATATTAAACTATTGAATAACATTAGGCACATCATATTATTCCCACTGAAAATGTGTGCCTGCTATTGGTTACTCAGAAAAGCTCCCATTTAAGAATGCTGTGGCCACTCCAGCCAGCTGCTTCTGACTTCCAGGGTATATTAGCTCTTTTTACCCATTAGGGACTATGTTTTCCCCAATTTTACTCTGAATTCATATCTTCAGTACTGCAAGTTATTTATATGACAAGTTTGTTCAAGTGAATTTTATTTGCCATTGAAGTGTGGAAAATAAACTTACAGATGTTTGGAAAATTAAAATTGACCTTTCAAACCTGTGGAACATCGTACTTTGTACTACAGCTCCTTCCCATGCAAGCTCCAGCTACTGATGATGTGTAAGCAGAAATAACATCAACTAATTTAACACAATGCATACATTAAAAACTGAATATTTATCATCAGTTTGTTTACTAGCATCTACCATTATTTCACTTGTTTTGTCTCTATGACATATCTGCATAGACAGCTGACATATCCACATCAGCAGTTGTGGTAAATGGCAGTGAAGGCAAGTAACCATGATAGGAACATCGAACTGAGTGGATACAGATGCAGAATGTCAGCTCCCCATTTCTGAAGTGGAGAGTCTCTGTTTTAAAACAAGAACCACTCAGAATGGCAAAAATTCAAAGGAATGTATTAACTAAATGCTGCAGTTTGATTTCGTTTTTATCAAAGTCCGTGGTTTATCTTTGCATAGTCACTCCTTTTTCACAGTGTGCTTATCTGTATTTCCTTTGAACATTACTGCTTGGACTTAATTGGCGATATAACTGAATGATCAGGGTTAGTGATGCCAGTGAACATTTTCTTCAGAAGAACTACATAAAGCAGTATTGGATCAGTTACAGTAGAAATGACATCAGCAGTAACTGCAAAAAGCTTCTTTTATTGTTATATAACAACACATATATGAGCTCGCATGCTTCTTCCCAGCTTTACTGAACTTGTGTTTCTAATACCAAACTTCAGAATGTGCCTTGTTGCCTCATTTTTACGTGCTAGTGGAATGAGGTTTTTTACATTGATCCTTTACAAATGAGCATCAGTAGGTTGTTTTTATACAGAACTCTCATGATGGAAACCAGGGTCAACCTTCAGCCCACTAAAGTCAGTATAAGGAGTCTAATTGATTTCAGTGGACCCTGCATCATATCCTAAACGCAGATGTCTCTCCAGCGATATCCAAAGTGTATGAAAACACTTGTGTCCTGGTTTCAGCTGGGACAGAGTTAATTTTTTTTTCCTAGTAGTTGGTATAGTGCTATGTTTTGGATTTAGTATGAGAAGAATGTTGATAACACACTGATGTTTTTAGTTGTTGCTAAGTAGTCTACTAGTCAAGGACTTTTCAGCTTCCCATGCTCTGCCAGGTGCACAAGAAGCTGGGAGGGAGCATAGCCAGGACAGCTGACCCAACTGGCCAATGGGGTATTCCATACCATGTGACGTCATGCTCAGTATATAAAAGCTGGGGGAAGAAGGAGGAAGGGGGGGATGTTTGGAGTGCTGGCGTTTGTCTTCCCAAGTAACCGTTACRCGTGATGGAGCCCTGCTTTCCTGGAGATGGCCGAACACCTGCCTGCCGATGGGAAGTAGTGAAGGAATTCCTTGTTTTGCTTTGCTTGCGTGCGCGGCTTTTGCTTTACCTATTAAACTGTCTTTCTCTCAACCCATGAGTTTTCTCACTTTTACCCTTCCGATTCTCTCCCCCATCCCACCTGGGGGGAGTGAGCGAGCGGCTGCGTGGTGTTTGACTGCCTGCCGGGTTAAACCACGACAACTTGGAAACCAACTAAACCTATCAAGACTTAAGGAGCTAACAGGCCACTTTCCCAAGATTTCTATTTTCAGTTTATATAGTAGTGGGAGGTCATGGGATAGACTTGACACTTGGCATTTTCTTTTCCTTCTCCGTGTCTCTGCAGAATTATGCCTGACACCCTCAGGCTGATGCTGAGGTGTGTGCAAAGGGCAGAGCAGAAGAAATGCACAAGGGAAAAATGAAAGGTGATTCCAGCAGACAACAGAGTCCTGTTAGGCTGTCAAAAGAATTTGTGCTTTAGGTATTTTTGCCACCATTCTTGTCAGCTTCAGGTTGGCATCTTGGGAGTTTACAGAAGTCCTTGTCAGAATAATACAAGCAGAATTATAGAAAGAGAAATGAAGGAGACAATGCAAAAAGAGAGACTTAAGTTTAATTGCAAAACTGCGCTTTTCCATTTAGATGTTTTTTCTGCTAGCCGGTCTCAAGCTGACACTTGACTCTTGTAGGTGTCCTTTAGCAAAGCTAGATTACAGAAGTAGATGGAAAACTGAAGGAGGAGAATTTCAGAGGCACGAGGAGTAGTTAGGCTCTTCCTCTGTGCAGAAAAATTACCTTTCCTTGGAAAATCTTCCCCAAAAGGATACAGGCTAGTTAGGACTTTTTTTTTCCAGTTCTCTGACTAAGTCTGGGAAAGATACGTCCCCCACCACCAAGAATGTTGTTTTGTTCATACGTTTAAAACTACAAATTACAGGCATCTGTTGATCAGAGGTGGTAATCATCTGAAGGAACCTGAAAGGTGTAAGTACCCCTGAGGAGGAAGGCATAAAAGGGCCCTAAAAAAGAGCTGAAGAGATTTTTAGAACAGGAAAGAAGATGTAGGCTGAGAGCCCAAGAAATGCTTCCTGACACACAGTGAAATGGCAAGTTCCCTGAAAATCTGCACTTTTGGACAAGATGAAAAAAAAGCAGCAAAAGCAGATTTTTCAATGATACCAGTTTRTAGGATGCATTTTAAAGGTGAGCTGTTTTGCTTTTTTTATGGTGCTTATCTATAAGTATTTGTCAGTCATTAATTCCTACACTCTCACATGTGAAAACATTGTCCTCCTCTCTTCTCTGTACTTGCATAGCATCCACATACTAATTAGAACAATGGGCTGCATGGAAAAATATTACTACAAAATTCATGCTTATAGGTTTCAGCTATTTTGTCATGAAGCAGATCACTTAGAAAAAAAGGAGACCCGATAACCAGATAGCTCTCTGCAGACTATCAGCAATTATTCCATTAATCATCAATAGTCCTTGGAYTATCTTTTGAAGATCACCAAGATCTATGCTTCATTTGCCTTTTGTTTCTGTAGTTTTGGAGTAAAACAGTACCTATTTCCCTCTTGGCAGTGATATGATATGAGTAGAAGAATCACTAACCAGAGCGATCGACCCTCACAACTAGTGATTTTAAAGAATATGTTTCCATACCTATTGACAAAATATTCAGTTTATAGCAAACTTAAGCCTCAGTCACTTTTGCAAGTCTTACAAACAATAATTGATATTAACCGCATCAAACTGAGATTTCAGCTTGTCTGTTAAATAGGAAGAAGAAAGTTAAAATGATATGAAGATGAAAATTTTGTTCAAGTTTCCACTTCCTCAAGTAGAAAAGAAAGTGTTTACAAATTGGACTTTTAGATTATCTATTTGGCTCATGTTGTCCTATAAGATGCATGAAATCTTTCTTTTCATATGAGTGCAGGTAATTGCTTTACATGTCCCAGTAGGCAGACTGTGTTATCCCAAGCTCCAGAACATTTGGTAAGGAGCAACTGTAACATCCTCCATTTGTACAGGATCCTTGGGATTTTCTCAGCATGCACTATTTTAAAGGCAGTACACGTTGCAAGGGCAAGGGGCTGACACAGTCCATAATCAAGATTCTTAACTCTGTACTCAGGGTAAATGGGAGACAATAAACTCTCATGTAACCAGAGGAGGATGAATGCACAGTATAAAAGTGATTGTAGCAACACTTCCCCATGTTCTTCCAAAATTTTTGTCTCAAACTAGTCAATGGAGCTTTAAATTGGGTTTACTTCAATCTTTTGCAGGCAACATTGGGAACACACATTCTATGATTTTGATCAATCTAGGACATGTTTATCCATTTGTGGTTGTAACACCTGAGGATATGTACCATAATATATAACATTTTATATGCTCAAAGTGACTCAAGGATACCATACTAGACTGCATTGCAGTGCAAGAACACAGAGAAAATAAGCCGTATGCAAGGAGGTATAGTTATTTTTTTATCAGGGCATATTAGTAGCATTTCATCTGGAATCAAATCCTTCTGGTGGTAGAGGCTTGAGGTCCCCTCTCGCTTACTTGTTGTCAATATCAGTCAGTTTGCCAACATCAGGATATTGACGTCTCTGAAATACCACTGTAGGGCAGGAAGAAGGAAATTTATTGAACTTCTAGTTACTAGAAACGAAACGGTAAACAATGTCTCTGTCTACGTTCCTATTTCAAATGCCTGTGACTTGTTAGGAAGGGAGGTGTATACAGGCCATTAGCTGTCTTTTCCTCCAGAAAGGGCAGGAAAGGTTACAGCATATTACACTGGAAGTAACTTTACATTAAAACACTTGTCATTTCTAGGAAAGAAGAATTTCCATTTGGGTGAGTTTTACTGTATCTGCCAGAACAGCGGTCTGGCAGACATCAGAGGGCTGCTACCAAAATGCCTTACGATTTGTAAAAAGAAATGGGGCAGTTCATTTCATCTATGCAATATGGAAATAAATGGTAATACAGTCAGGAAGGATAAAGTGGAATGGGCAAGTGTATAAAACAGAGCTGACAAAGATGATGTTAAAAGCTCTTCAGGAGGGGTTGAGGGCTTCTCTTTTTGCAGGCAATAGTATAGTACAGTGGTATAGCCAACAGTGGTACTCGATGAGACAAAGAATAATTCACGAAAATCTCTTTATTAACATGAGTAAACACACTTATATGACTAGTGGCAACTAATCCAGAAATGTTTATATAATGGTCCAGGAAGAAAAACTGACCGCATGGCATCGAACTCACATTTAGTTCAAGTTTATTCATTCTGCTCAGATGTCTATGAAACTAGATACCTCATCGCCCTGTCATTTAAGTAGCTGCATCTATTTGGGACTATAACCTTGAATTTTTTCTCAAACTAAGCTTATTTGATACAGCTTTTTTTGCCATTTCCTTTATCAAAATGATAGACATGTACCTTAATAGTAATATATCTTACTAACTCACTTCTAAAATTTGTGGGGAAGATGCTGAAGTTATTTGTCCTGTTCACAAGTGGCCAAACTGTAATTTCAGTATGCTTTAGTTTTTCCAGCAGTCTAGCCTACATGGGTGAACGCAAAGATGGATGTAATCTTCAACTCATGCCAACAGGCTGAAGAGCTGGGTTAGAATGGACTAATATGCACACTATTGCAATAAGAGTTATTAATGTGCAAGAAAAGCACATCTCTAATACAGCTGAAAAGTGCTAGGATCAGAGCTATCTTCTTCCTCGGGTTAAAGGGTGAGCAAAAGCACCCAGGTCTGTCTGTGGCTAGCCGTGTAGACATACCCCAAGGATTATGGGGGAGATTATGGGAGAATCTGTCATACCTTTTCTGGGAAATCAGCAGAACTGGGTGCCTCTCTGAAGTGCCTGTACACTAACACGCACAGCACGGGGAACAGGAAGAACTAGAAGTCCATGTACAGTTGCAGGGCTACAATCTTATCAGGATCACAGAGACCTGGTGGGATGACTGGAACACAGCTGTGGATGGATATGGGCTCTTTAGGAAGGACAGGCCAGGTAGGCAAGGAGGGGGAGTTGCCCTCTACATGAGAGAGCAGCAGGAATGCATGGAGCTCTGCCTAGGGCTGGATGACAAGCCAGCTGACAGTTTATGGGTCAGGATTAGTGGACAGACCAACATGCATGAGGTTGTGGTGGGTAGGATGCAGACTTGTATCAGTAAGCCTGATCGGGTAAAAGTAGATGAGGCCTTCAGACAACTGGAAGAAGTCTCATGTTTGCAGGCCCCGGTCCTCATGGGGGGATTTTAACCACCCTGATGTCTGCTCGAAAGACAACACAGAAGGGCACAAGCAATCCAGGAGTTTTCTGGAGTGCATTGACAAGAACTTCCTAACACAGGCGATTGAGGAGATGATGAGGGGAGACCACTCTACTGGACCTCATATCTACAAAAAGGAACAAGTGTCTGGGGATRTGAAGGTTAAGGGCAGCCTTGGCTGCAGTGACCATGAGATGGTGGAGTTCAGGATCTTGAGAGGAGGAAAGAAAGGAAAAATCAGGATCACAACCCTGGAGTTCAGGAGAGCAGATTCTGCCCTGTTCAGGTACCTGCTTGGAAGAATCCCATGGCATATGACCCTGCAGAGAAGAGGGGTCCAGGAGAGCTGGTTGATTTTCAGGGTTGCTTCTTCCAAGCTCAAGACTGGTCTGTCCTGTCGAGCAGAAAAATCAAGCAAACACAGCAGGAGGTATGCATCAATGAGCAAGGAGCTCTTGACAAAACACAGACATAAAAGGGAAGTGTAGAAGAGGTGGAAGCAGTATCAGGTGAGCCAGAGAAATAYGTAGACACTATCCGTGCATGCAGGGATGGGGGTAGTAAAGCCAAAGTCCACATGGAATTGAATTGCTGAGGGATGTGAAGGGCAACAAGAAGGGCTTCTACAGGTATACCAACAGCAAAACTAAGACTAGCAAAAATATGGGCCCGCTGCTGAATGGAGCAGGGAACAGGATGACAAAGGACATTGAAAAGATCAAGGTTCCCAAGGCCTTCTTTGCCTTGATCTTTACAAGGAAGACCAGCCTTCAGGAATCCCAGGTTCATGAGACCAGTGGGAAAGTTTGGAGCAAAGCAGAGTTGCTCTTGATGGAAGAGGATCGGGTGAGGGAATATTTAAACAAACAGGATATGCACACATCCATGGGACTGGTGCTCCTGCGAGCACTGACGGAGCTGGCAGATGTCACCAAAAGGCCACTCTCTTTCATAGTCATAGCAATTGGGAGGGGCTTCCTGAGAACTAGAAGAAAGCAAATGTTACTTCTATCTTCAAGTAGAGCAAGAAGGAGGATTATGGGAACTAGAAGCTTGTCAGCCTTGCCTACCCCTGGGAAGGTGATGGAGCAACTAATCCTGGAAACCATTTCCAAATATATTAAGGACAAGAAGGTGACTGGGCGTGGTCAGCATGGATTTATGAAGGGGAAATCATGCTTTATCAACCTGATTGCCTTCTACATGAGATGACTGGCTTGGTAGTCAAATAGAGAGCAGTGGATGTTTTTTATCTCAACTTTAGTAATGCTTTCAACACTATCTCCCGTAACAACCTCATAGATTAACTGATGAACTACAGACTAGATAAATGGACAGTGAACTGAACTGTGGCTGAACTGCCAGACTCAAAGTATTGTGATCAGTGGCACGGAGCCCAGCTGGTGGCAGAGCAGTGGTGTACTCCAGGGTCAATACTGGGTCCTATACTGTTTAACATCTTCATTAATGACCTGGATCATCGAATCATAGAATCGTTTAGGTTGGAAAAGACCCTTAAGGTCATCGAGTCCAACCATTAACTTAACACTGCGAAGTCCACCACTAAACCATGTCCTAAGCACCACATCTGCACGTCTTTTAAATACCTCCAGGGATGGTGACTYCACCACTTCCCTGGGCAGCCTGTTCCAATGCTTGATAACCCTTTCGGTGAAGAAATTTTTCCTAATATCCAATCTAAACCTCCCCTGGCACAACTTGAGGCCATTTCCTCTTGTCCTATCACTTGTTACTTGGGAGAAGAGACCGACACCCACCTCGCTACAACCTCCTTTCAGGTAGTTGTAGAGGGC
>JAYKAV010000988.1:701495-834067 GCA_035582835.1 Phoebastria nigripes | reverse complement strand
GTTGTGGCCGAAGTGCAGGACCCGGCACTTGGCCTTGTTGAACCTCATGCAGTTGGTCTCAGCCCATCGATCCAGCTTGTCCAGATCCCTCTGTAGAGCCTTCCTACCCTCAAGCAGATCAATACTCCTGCCCAACTTGGTGTCATCTGGATGATGGGACAGAGTGCACCTTCTGTCAGGGGTTGACAAGGGGAAATGGGCACAAATAGAAAAAGAGGAAATTCCATTTAAACGTAAGAAAAAGCTTTTTTGCACTGAGGGTAATCAAACAGGAACAGGTTGTCCAGAGAAGTTGTAGAGTCTCCGACCTTGGAGGTAATCCAAACCCAGCTAGCTGGACATGGCCCTGAGCAATGTGGTCTATCCGGCCCTGCTCTGAGCTGAGGGGCTGGGGTAGATGATGTCCAGAGGTCCCTTCCAACATCAATTATTCTGTGATTCTGTGATCTTTGGCCTTAGGATAATATTACTTCCCACAAGTTCTCTTTCCTAAAGAGAAGCACAACATTCACTGTTCCAGTCTTGTCTTGAAAATTGAAGGGATAATTCTCAGGGGTTATTTCACCTGGCTAAACTTTAGTTTAATCTTTCAATGGAAGTGCATCTCATAGCTCTGTCAGAAGAGATGTAGTCAAATATATTGTTTTAACAACTCCAATACAGAACCTTCACAAAACCAAATAAGAACAGGGAAGAAAATCAGACAGTAATCAGCAATTCTACAGGATTCAAGGAAATAAAGACATCCTGTAACCCAGTCCAAAGTCTCATTATGTCAGGAAATCTCAGAAGATACTCAAATGTCATTAAGAGTGAGACAGCTTGCTGAAATCTACAGATCATGTTCTCCCAGACACAATTTTTATTCTTGTTCATGTGATTCTAGGAGGGAAGTGTAATTTCTACCTATGATTATTCTCACATTGCCCAGAGATACTATTTTAGTGAGCACATATTGGAGACATTCTTTACATACTACTGAGAGAGCAAACTTCCATTAGTTCAATCTTATTTCCCTCTAGGTTGCCCGCGGTCTGCATCTATCTCTCCACCCAGTGAGATTTAATATTCCAGCTTTTGCAACAATGTCTGGAATTACATGATGGTGACCCCACACTCTTACAGTAACCTGGTTTGTTCTTTTCTATCTTCTCCTGCTCCTCTGAATTGATATTTGTCTCTAGAGGAAATGAAACTTGAACATTAACTTTCCTGAAGGTAAGTGCTTTTTTATACATTTTTTTAACCGATCACAAGGGTTGTTTTATTACTTACACATTCCAAGAATGTAATCACTATCCCACTCTGAGAGTCATAGCTACTGTTTCGAAGAGAAAATCAAATACTTGCAGAGACATCAGTGCTGCCCCTTCTCTCCCCAGTCTTCCTCCTATCAAGGAAAAGATACAGGCAGGCACTTTAAAGTCAATGGAACTTGGGTTCTTGGATCAGTTGGATGCTTATAAAAAGTCATGTCTGAGACAGCTGAGCACAAGACTGGGGACAATCACATGCTGTGGTCACAGCCCTCAACCTGGAAGTTCAAAAGTCCAGGAGTCCATAGTTTTCTATGGACCATAGATGCTCTTGGTTCAGATGTAGCTTCTACCTTGCCACTTCCCTCTCCAAATCTGTAACATGCCTATGGCACTACTGAAGTCTTCAGAGACGCTCTGTGACGTACCAGTCGCTGAATTAAGCTCTTGAGTTATAAAATACCTCATAAATTGTATGATGCAATATGATATGGTTGAGCACCAACTCTACGCCACTTACCACATAGCTGTCATCCAGATACATAGTCGGCCCAGGCCTCCACACCTTCGTACAGACCAACCAGTGCTCCTGCCTGTGGCATCTCAGGACAGACACTTCCCCTGTGGCCTTCTGAGAGCTGGAAACCCCAGCCAAACTGCCAGTATTAGCTTGTTGGACTCCAACCATAGCTTGTTCACTCCGCAAATACCCTCTCTATGGAGACTGCCTGCTTACAGCTTGACTCTTTAGAAGGCATAAAAACCACAAAAGTTTAAGCAGGCCTTGCACAGTCTCCACTGGCCTTTGGTTTTTGACTGTTTCTTTGTTCATTTGCCTTACCAGTTGCTCGTGATCGTTCCCAACTATGACCCCATCCATCAACTAGCTTTATAGTATGCTTTCTTCTCTCCCACTACTTAATCCAGGTATGCATCACTTGCCTCTTTACCTGACTTGATGTGCCAGCACATGACAAGGGAAAGTAAATTTGATTTCATAGRGTTGCATCCCACATTGGGCTGCCTGCAACAAGAGACCCTTCTACATATAGACTGCCTCTGCTAATTATCTAAAATTGTGTCCTATTGTAGTTAATGGCAAAACCCACTCCAAGTACAACATAGTCAGCCTAAGGGAGGATCAGACCTATTTAAAAAAGAAACAGATGGGCTATGTTGAGAAAAGACAAAAATACTGGCAATACTATTGCTGTAATGCATTGTACCCTTTATATTGCTTGTAAAATGCCTGAAGACTTCCAGAGTCATTACAATTATTGGAGAAGACGGCAGGAAATAAAAATGCATTGCTTAGAAAGAGCAATGTTTTCTTTACCTTTATAAATAAACCTTCTGTATCTTTTGACACCTGCAAGCATAATTTGCTTGGTTCCACACCACAATATTTCATGCTTCCTGTTAAGCTTTGATCTGCATGAAAACACACTACATAAGCAAGCTAAGAAGATAAATATAGTTAACAATCAATACTATTATTTTATTCTCTATCATTTTAGTTTGAAGAATTGACAAAGTGTAAGAATAGTTTTTAAATATTGTATAAGCAATAATATAACTAAAATACGTGGTACAAGAAGTTATTATGACTAGGAAACACAACAAAATATGTTATGACAGATAGCACGGGGTTCAATATACTTAACTTTAGCCAATCAGAAATTAAACATCGTGCCTAGAATAGCAGTCTAATCACTGGAAAAAAAGAAACGCACCTCCAGGGCAATTCACCCACTCCATCCTGAGATGGATGTCTAAGGTATGTAGGATAGATCACCTTTTGGAGAATGTTGTCTCTCTCGCTGCCTTTCCTGCTGATAAGAAGGAGCCCAGATAACGAGCTTAGGTCACATACTGACCTTTTAGATTAGCTAGCTTTAGGTGAAATTAATCCCCACTCCACAAGGTCTCACCTCTCCCAGGGCTTTCACATTGCTCCGTGTGATAGTCATTGTGCATGTAAGTATAATATGAAGGCCAAAGAGAAACATCTTTTTCCRTGGGATTCCTCCCAGAGATGGACTTGGATTTCCATCAAAATCAGTGGAAAGAGGCCACTGACTCTGAAATCATACTGACTATTGTCCTATTCATTGCTCAGCTTCCCCAGGAGCAGCAGCCTCAGGCTCTGAACCTTACCACTGCACATCCATCCAGGTTCACTTCATGTCCTTTGTCTTCCACGACTATCAAAATAGCTGTCAGGATCTTTCACTCCAGGTTATGAATGTTGCACACTGCCTCAAGAGAGGCCAGACAAATATTCTAAAATCCAAATCCTTATTGATTCTTTTAGGTATTGTGAACAGTAATGATTTTTGTTCCTAGCAAGTTTGTTCTGATCACCTCAGAAAAAATTATGGTGCAAGTAAGTATGGACAAGTAAGTTCCCTTTACTTGAGAACATCTGCTTCTCTGTATCTCAGAAAAGGGGAGCTGATTGAGCTGCTTTTATGGCAGCAAAACTAATTACTCTTCCCTGACACTATAGCCAAAATAGCACACATTAAGCCGAAGTGGATCTGCCTGGCCTTGCTTGGGGTAAAGCTGGACCCTGAAAACAGTGCTCAGTCTTTAAGTGCTAGTCTTTAAGCATGAGAAGGTCCTAGAAAGAATAAGTGTCTTTTATTACAGACACATSCTTTTTGTCACAGCTAGTGCTTGTTAGTCCTGCAAGTTATTAAATGAGACCCTCCAAGCTCGAGGGTGATTCGGCTCGGCCAGCCTGCAGGTCAGTATGCCAGCAGCATGTTCTGTTTTGAATTCCCCAGAYTTCACTGAAAACTTAACATGTCCAACAGCTTGGCTTTAAAAGCAGTGCTCCGAGGTACTTCCCCTTGGCTCTTTCAGTCTGATCCAATACATTCACTGTTTGCTCTTACTGCAATTTTGTGTTTCATTCATGAAGAAAGGGAGTCACTTTGCTCTGACACTGATTTTTTGTCACCGTCAGTCAGGCTGAAGTTCTGAGCTTCTCAAAGACGTTCAACATTTCAATGCAAAGGTCAATGGGAAAAGCAGGGCCCTCAGACTGGCAGTGGCTTAACCATTTTTGTAGGCTTTGGTAGTCACCACTTGCAAAGGAGAGCCTGAAAAAKAACTATAAAGATGCTTTGCAGACAGATCTGGAAAAAATAATTTTAAAAAATCCCGATACATTCTAAATACCCCAAAATTGTATCATTCCAAGAAAAAGGGCAGCACAAGATACTTGTAGGTAAATTTAAAAAACAAGCTATGGAGGCTGTAACTGTGGGGTTAGCGGAAGCAGTTTTTGACATTGTCAATCCAAATGAGAGATGACAAATAGGGTGCACTTTTAAGGGACTGGCTGTAAAGATGAGTAGTGTAAACCTGATGCACAAGAAAAGTAGTACAGCACATGATTTTGTCTAGCGCAATAATTAAATACACAAAATATTGTGGTGCTATGGTGGAGAATTGATTCCTTCTACCTCATTTATTGGCTGATATTCCATCATACAGAAAAGAATTAGCAAGAACTTAAAAAAATAACAGACAAGTTAAAAAGTTAAGCCATTMATGGATATGGCATACACAAATGTATCCCAATATCACTTGTATTTCATCATTTCTTGTCGTTTCAGTAACATGAAAGACAGTCATTAGAAGGCTGCTTCACTGACCTTCCTTCTGAAACATTGTATAAAAATACAAGTGATTTTAAAATGGAAGTTAAAATTCATATTTAACTTTTTTCTTTTATCACAAAGTCCACGAATCCTGAAAATTAGGAATGCCTAAAATAATATGCTACAAAAGGAAAGCATTTGCATGCAGTATTTGAACTGTCTTTTTTCACAATGCTGTATATGAACCAGGAGAGCTTGGAATTGTTCCCGTAGAGCAAAACAGCAAAATAGCTCTTGAATCATTTCTTTAATCTAGAAAAAGTTTCATGTTCATCAGTGTCTTAATTCAGTGTTCCAAATCAAAATCATAATACTAAAGACATCCAGGTCTGCAGAGATAAATTTCCTTCCAAAACAAAGAATAAATCTGGAAAAGATGGAATTGATGCTACRCTTGTCTTTTTCCCCACTAGGCCAGATAGTGGAAGAAAGCACAGTATTTAAGAGCATATCAAATTACAGTGGATCTCTTYGTGTGAATCCAATGAAATATTATGAAAAAACCATGGCATCCATTTGTAATTTGATTACAGGAAAACAGAGACTTAGAGAAAGCAGTTTGTTAGAAGTGGTAGCTGATACTCTGCAACTAAACGCYTGGTAGGTTGATTTTTTTTTAGGTTACAAATGTCTCTTTTACACTGGTTTTTTTTTTTTTTCCATTAAAAAATGGAAGTCAAAATATTTAGACAAAATCCATATTTATAATGTATTTCATGAATGTTAAGGTGCATTTCTATTAGGAAAAGCAATTTTTACAAAATTACCCAGAGTCGCTTGTGAGTAATTTTGAAAATGTTACACGCAGTGTCCACTGTAATGCTATCAATGTAAGTGCATTATTTTGTCTGTGTGAGTGCTTATATACATGTCATGATTTTCTTGAAAATCATAATTTATATTTAGGATTTCATTTGAAATGTGCTTTTCCTGATCAATTTTACATATTATTACACTAGGCAGTGTTTTGTTTTTACTTAGGGAAACCTTTCTCACACAGCTATGGTTTTGCAGCTCACAAAGATAACAATGGGAGATGTTCTTTTACATACATAAGGATCAAAATACAGGTATTTGAGTTTTTTCTGGAAAGCGTCTGGAAGATTGTAAAGTGAAATGAGCACTGTGACAGCTTCAAGTTGCATCCCCCTTTTCATTTCCTAAAGAACAGTGAGTGCTTGACATTTTCTTATCTTTATTGTGTCTCAGCCATAAAGCTTCAGTTAAATTATAGTTTGAGATGTTAGCATTAATATGTTAATTGCTTGAACATCAGTTTTTAAATATACTATGACAGCTACTGAATAGCACAAACTATGTATGTATACTAATGCACTTTTTCTCAGATTCTTGTATTCTTCTAATCTTGCCAATATCTTTGAACAAAAAAGGTTTATTCTTAGTGAGAACATGTTCTTCTACAGGTTCTGTTTGTTCAGGAAGGTATTGACATAAATGGAACTTGGATTCCTTTCAGTTTCAAAGAGGCTTTATCAGAGAGATTTCAGAAATCATATTTGCCACTCCATAGGTTAAAGATCTGTTCATTACAAAAGAAAGGTCTGTGCACTTATTGACAAAGCTCTTAGCAAACTCAGGCAACTTGTACATGGGTTTAATTGAACTTTGCTTTTATATCTGTGCTGAATAGCTTCTAACCCTATCAATGCTCTCTGTATTCTACATGGTCTAAAATAACCTGTGGGTATTTTACCAAAGCATTGCTGCAGTGAACTGCCTTGTCTTGTCCCCGTTGTCATCTTCCTCTGTGTAAATCTACTACTTCTCTCCCTCTCTTCCACCCATATAAATCCTCCACTTTTCTCTTCCTCTTTCTCGCATTACAACTTCTCCTGAATGCAGCAAGCTGTTTCACACAGAGAAGGAATATGGAAAAGAAGATTCTTGCCCGTCCAGCAATCCCATGGCTTTGGCTCTTCGACAAAGGCAAGAATTATTACCCTTTTGAAACCCACCATCTCCATGTAACCTTAACTTTGGAGGAGGAAATAAAAGCCTTCTTCCTTGTACTTGGTGGGAGAGAAGTAAAAGAGTTATCTCTCCCTGCTGCACATGTACAGATATTAGACTGGGACAGAGGATAACCTATTTTCAACATCCAGTGCTCAAAATAAGACACCTGGGACAAAACAACCACACCCATACAAACACAATATGATTTACTACCACTATGTAGGAAAAAGATCCTGGGTCACAGTATAGCACTATGAACATGTCATCTCTGCTCAGCAGTAGTCAAAAAATCCACAAACAAAAGGATCACAGTTCATGACAGCCTCGCATCTTGAGTACTGAGTGCACCCTGGCTAAAATCTCTTAAAAATATATAGTTGACTTGAAAAAGGGGACAAAGAAAGGCAACAAAGATAACGAGAAGTGTGGAATGCCTGTCTAGGGGGAGAGTCTAAGAWAAGAGACCACATAGACCATGACTATTCAGCTTGGAAAAGAGGCAAGTGAAATAAAGCCTAAGTTCAAGGTCTGTACAACTGGAAAGACAACTATTATATCTTTCAACACAACAGCCAAGAACATAAAATCTACTGCTTAGACAACAGTTGCACTCCACACATAACTAAACTGGGAAAATCACTCCCAATGTCAAAATTATTAATGGGCTTAAAAGTAGATGAATAATGGAGGGCTAATTTAATTTGTAGTTGTTAAACATAATGGCCTTAATAAAACCTCAAGAAAACCCTACGCCACAAACTGCTGGGAACTGGGAGAAGACCAAGGGAAGGAACACTGCACATTTGCTCAGCTCCATCGCATCTGCTTCATGGCGTTGAAGGAGGCAGGATTTGCAGCTGGATAGAGCTTTGATCTAAAGGAGCAGGGCAAATATTGCACTCTTATGATAACCCATAACTGACAAAGTGCTTCTGCTGAGACTTGTTTAAATTCAAAACAGTATGTAAAGCAGCCACCTGCTTCCCTTTTCACCATAATGGTTCTGGTGACAATTGGAAGACTCAAAATGAGCCAGATTATGTTTTATGCCTTTCCCCAGAGTCCCTTCCTTCTCAGTGCAATAGTACTCTGCAGCCTATTATGATGTTCCCATCTGTCTTAGTCATCGGCTAGCCAAGCTATTTGTATTTAGCTCCTTAACCTTTCCTCGTGAATCAATTTCTCTAACTCAGTAATCAAGACTGTCTGACAGGGAGGGAAAGTAAATCTTGGATTCGGAAATAGGGCTTCAGACAGCAATTCCTGCAACAAGAGATGTAGAAATTCTCTAGGTCCCTTGTACGATCTTTGTTTGGATAAACGTGTATGCTTACAGGGGGAAACAACGAAGCAAAAAGGATTGACCATCTTTGGAAAAAAGTGGGCACTGGGTAGGAAAGACCACTGAAAAGTCTAAGAACAAATGGTAGGATTAAGATGCGTTTTGTTCTTTCCTGGTGGCTTATGAAACAAACATACATCCATCCATCCTTCTGTCCCTCCTTCCTTCCTCTGTGCCTTCCTTCCTTCTTTCCTTTCCTCCCTCACCCCTCCTTGTTTGTGCTATGGCTAGTCCATGGCTTTGAGATCTTTCAGGAGCACTTTGAAACTCTAGAGATTCATGCCCTAATAGGCAAATGTGGTGAGGCAGAGATAGTGCAAACCTTTGGTTATTGAAAAGAAACTACCTATATTCCAGAATGTTTATTTCAGGACAGTCTTTTACAACTTTCTTGACTATTCCCTTGAAGTTGTATTTTAGTACTGATTTCTAAAAGAAATCAGTAAAAAAAATTATATGTAGCTGGAAGGAATGTAAATCAACCTATGCCCCATCTTTGGAAAGGTTCTTCTCTGTGGCCAGTGAAATGGATTTTTTGGTTGCTGATTCAAACTAGACTTTCACAGCTGCTGAGACGGAGAATTTCCGTGGAGCATAGTCCACATAAACTGCATTTTGTGATGAACAAGAACCTCTACATACTGCATTATCAGCATTTGAAGTGCATTTAYAGACATCTTTGATAGCACTCATTTTCATGCTCTGTAGATTACTGATTGTTTGATGATAATGAATTAGAAACAGTATCAATAGTTTTGTTCAAGGTATGGAGGTGCTGATTCTTATACCATATACTTTTGTAGAAAGGTATGCATACTGTATACCTGGTATTATATTTTGCCAGTTAATTTTGTCTTTTTAATTCATTGGTTAAATATGACTTATATTATCCAAGGAAGTTTTCAGTTGCAGAAAACCACAAATCCTGATCTGAACCTATTTCCCATATATTTTAGGGGGCTAAATTGAAACAAAAACTTTTTAATTGGGAAGAACATGCTGTTACTAACTTTGATATCGACATTGATCTAACCAAAAGTATACTTGCGGTATTCAAATTAATGTTCRCTCAGTGAATGTGTACAGTCTAGTCAGTTATAAAGGTTATCCTGTACAGGCTCTTGTTTAGCACCATGCTGCCTAAAAATACGAGTGGCAGCTTTCAAGAAAATTTTTGAATCAAGTTTAAAGCCACACACTTCTCATGCAAATGAACTAACAAGTATCTGTCATTGCCCAGTAGTGAGAGTAGTCATTAACAAAGCATTAATGAAGATAAATAACTGCTACAGTTGCTTCTAACTTTGCCGAGTTTTAACCCTCCACATTCATTTGCTTAGTACTTGTCTGCTTGAGGGTTGGTTTTATAAAACTTAAGTAACCTCCCCCACACCTTATTCAGTTCCAAAAACAAAAATTAAGGAAAAGATATAAAATTGCTCTGAAGCAGTTCCTTGGGTTTGAAGCAAGACCTCCTCATGATTGCTTCTCCATGGACTGTTTGCCTAGGTTATGTTCATGATTGTCTCAACAGCCTTGTTTCAAAACAGTCATAGATGCCTCGGAGAACAGGGTAACTGAGCCCCCCTAGCCCCAACAGCTAGTGCCAAAGTGGAGATTAATGTGACAAGACTCAGGGTGAGACGTTATGGAAGGAGAAGTGATATTCTCTCACAGGTTGCACTTGCTCATCTTCTCAAACCAACACACTCACAGGCAGCAAGACACATGTGTCCAAGCTGTCTCTCCAGAATTTCTTGTGGGCAGCCCAGAGGGCAAGGGGAAACAGCTACTGAGTCCTCACTATGTCTTCTGAGTTCCTCTTGCTCGGCAGTGACAGCTTGGTGTTTGTACAGGCCTTTTAAGGCTCCCTTTAGGAGCCAAACAATTATTACAGTGGGGTCTTTCGACTCAGAGCATCGCTTACCTCATCCTCCATAAATATCAGACAAGGTTGCCAGGCACTGCCTTTGGTTGCTTCTTCTGCGTATCTTTGTGGCTACCATCTGCTTTTCRGTTTGGAAGAGGAGAGCACGTGCAATGTGACCTACAGCCTGTGTGAAAAACTTGTTCACTGAACAAGTTCAGCTGAAAATCATTACACAAACATCTCTGCAGAACGAGGACTAAACAGCACCAGCCCATGTAGGGTCTTCTCAGCTTCTATAAATTGATCATCACATTACCAGGACTGAGGGACTTTAAAGAAAAACTTAGTATACTGCAAAGTTCATTACCCCCAAACAGAACAGATATGTAAGAAGCTTCATGCCTTGTTTTACTGTCTCTCAGAAGCTCTCACTGAGAAAGAGACTATGAACTGATGACGTTAAAGACAAAATAAAAAAGTTTATCCCAACAGGAATCCATCTTTATTTATGGACTCTCTCATCCCTTAAAATAGAAATAATCCACAAATTTTAAGGATTTGGTCCCACCTCATATAGATTTCTCATCTTTTTGGAATAGGCAAAATTTCCGGCATTCTGAAATGAAAGAAACTTTTATTCTTAAACCTTTTATTCTCCAGAGAAATCAAAGGAGTGTCTTGAACGACCAAGACATAAAATCCCTTTCAATGATGGAATTGGTTGGGTTTCGGGCTGAGAAAACTGGCTTTTTTCTACAACATGCTATGCTGAAGAGAAAGTTGGTATCTGCACATAAATCAATGCTGCTGCTGCTGGTCTGTACTGCCTCCCTCTCTTCTAATAGCGTGATCACTGCCATAATCTTGGCAACTTTACCTGGATATTACCGGCATAATTAGTTCTTCTTTAATGCACAGAATGAATTTGTAAATGAGTAGCTATTAGTAGGAAGCATACTGTGGATAGGGGTGCCTTCCTGAACTGTATTTTCTATCCATTTCATGTGACACAAACTGTTCAATAGCTGAAAATCCCTTTATTTTAATATTAGGAAATTTTCCCATTAATAATGGGTAAGTCTGATGAGGAGAAAAGATGGTTATATGAAGGCCAGAAGTGAAACAGAGTAGTAATTTCTTGATGATAAAACCAAAATTTAAATAGTAATAAACTTTGATGACATTTTGTGCATAACAAAGGAGGGGGGAAATGTTTATCGTAGCCCAATATGCAAGGGGGGGGGGGGGAGTATAATAAATATGGCTTTATAAAATAAAATTTTAGTAATTAAACTTGTGACAAATTACAGCTTTAAAAATCTCTTAATATTCTGCCACACTTGCATTATTTAAACTTTACCTTTGCCACTGAGCAAACAATACTGTACTAATGGACACATAAATCTTTTTTCAGAATTATTTCAAGACACAAGGATTGGAAAAATCATTAAATATTTGATGACAGTTGCAATATGTGCCTGATTTAGAAGCAGACCTATTCCCAGGAAAATACAGAGAGAATGATAAAAAGGAGATCAATAAAACTCTGCTTATATGTATCATATGAAGGAAATAAAATGAAGATACAGTAGATGCAATGGATTCATAAATGAAACTGCAGATGGAATATAAATTGTTTGCTTCCCTCATATTTTTGTTTCCATTGAAAGAACAAAACCAAAACAAATTCATTAAAAACATCTAAGGTAAAAATTTTACCCCACTAAAGTCAAAGGGCATTTTATCACTGCCTTCAGCTGGGATGGATCATCAGTTATGCTTAGCTCTTGCTACAACTGGATCCTTATCTTTGTGGATGTAAAAAAATTGTTGACACAATGTAATTCATCTACTGATCTCTCAACACAGTTTTTAATCATTTAGCCCATGTTCAGAATAGAAAGCACTGTAGCACATTTCACCTGCTTTGCAGTGGCATAGCTGCAGACAATGAAAGTTGTACTGTAGATAGCATGAAGGCATACCTGTTGTTGTTTCATCTCATTCTACTGATGTAGCTAGGTGAGATTAAAATTATTTTAGTCAGAGACACCTGTGCTTCAAATCTGTTAACATTAAACCTTACACACTATTTATTCCAGTTGTACTGGTAGTAAAACCTGAGGTAGGAACGCAGAATGCCACAGAGCAAATTAGAGCTGGGAAAGACTCAGAAGTTGCTTTATGCTTCTCAAACCCAAACTACTCATCTTTTTCATACCTCAAGGCCCCAAGATACCATTTTCACAGTGGTGCCGGTTTGTTGGGGTTTTTTTTGCATAAGGAAACATGCTTGTAGTACATGGCTTGAAATGCTACACAATAATTGGCCTATGAAAAGTTTCAACTGCTTATTTTCTTCCTCTCTGCTTCCATTTCTCTTTATCTAACTGACCCTTCTTCACCATAATATCTGATCATCTTATTATGAATAACCAGAACCACAAAATAAATTTGTTTCCTACCTCTTAAAAATAGCAAGATTCTCTTCTTTCTTAAATATACTAGCAATTTAATTTCTTTTTCAAGTTCAGAGCAATTTCATTTGGCTGCTTTGGTTCTCAGATAATTCATAATTGACTTGGAAAAAAATCAAACTCAGCTTGGATCTAATCCATATCACAAGAACCAAAATCACAGCTGACACTCATGTTAGCACAGTCAGCAGAGAAACCCAGAGCCTGCTCCTACAAACATTACTCAAGCAGAACTCCTATTCTGAGGAATTTATTGTTAAGAATTTTGCTAGCACGAGGACATTAGAAATTGAGACATCCCTCCATTGAATGAGACCCTATCTGTTCCCAAAATTGCACCAGTTTAACCAAAAGAGTGCTTTTTTAACAATTTTTGTTCAGTGCTTATGTAGGAGTTGAGGGTTTTTTGGTTGAAGTATGACTTCTTTTACTTAGAAATAAACAGAAATTAAATATTTGAAATAACCTGCTTTCCATCTGAGTAAGAATATTCACAGTGGTTCTTGTACTGATTTTAATTCAGTTGCAAATAAAAACAACCCACTTTTAGGTAAGCTAAGGCAGGACCACTTCCTCGGTAGAAAGGTTAATTCAGCCAGGATAAGGATGATACTTGGCCTTGTATCTAATCAAGGCACTGATAAGCTCTCATTAGTTTTACTTAACCTGTAGGACAAACTGGAAAGCCAGAGTTTGTGGTGTGCCCAGCTGAAAAATTGGTTGCTTTCCTTTTCCTTGCTGGCAGCTGGGTCTACTGTGCCGTTACACAAGCTCAGCTACATCAGATGTCACAGGAGCATATGCGCAGCACCAGTTGGTGCTAATGCAACGGGCTTAAGCTCCTTATCTCCCTTCGATCCCTAACCTTAAATCCATGCTGGATTTTTTATCATTCATGTTCACCCCTTAGGATAAAAAGCAGGGAGTTTTAAGTAATATTTCTTCCTTCCTCCCCTCTTCTTTGGTTTTAGTATTGTGTCCCTTAATTGCTGTCTTTCATTGAAGGTTTCCAGACTTCATCATGCCAGTAAATAAATTATTTTTATTTATAACTCCAAATAGTCTGTTCATAGCTGTCAATAGCTAATGTATTCGTTTGAATCCTGAAAGGGCCCCAGACTGCAAAACCTAATTAATATTTACTAAGCAGCAAAAAATTGTATGGAAGAAAGCATTTCTCTCTCGCATGTATAAAGTATACTTGTTCATTCTGCCTCTCCTTTTTCTCTGTCCTTTAGCCGTATTTGAGTGGATTTGTCATGACTCCCTTTTCTTTAGGCGTGGCACATACAGACCCCCTATTCCCTTGCAGATGACACTGAGTAGGCATCTTCCTGAGAGCCATGAGTATACTGGTGGCATGGGAAGGCTTCCCACAGGTCTCAAAGTTCAGTGTGAGCAGACATGAAGAGCCTGGCCCACGCTGCATTCCTGTACTGCTCCTGCTGGTCCCACAGTCATTTGTTTGAGGGGCTCATTTAGTAGACCAAATTCAGTAGTTCAAATTAAGATCTCATTTAGCAGAAGAGGAAACCGTTCTCCGGTGGTTCAGACCATTTGAAACTGTGTTAATTCCATTCTGGGGGGCACCCCCCTGACTATCTGCAACAGGTATTATTCGTCTCTCCTGGCAGTGGACAGTAAACAACCTAACATCCTGTCCTAAACGTCGCAGAGATACAGGTTAAGCGGGCTGCATCCCATGGTGTAAATTCATCCATCACAGATAAACGTGCCCCCTACTATTCAGCTGAGACCTATCCCATCTGCACAGTTTCTCAGCTTGGGCCCTGGCAGCTGGAAACTTGTCCTCTCCCCACTCCCACCCTGCTAAATCTAATCCTAATAGGACAAATTCTCTTAGCATTCAATATGGGAACGACGCAGACAGGCCTTCAATAATTTGGCACTAATTTAATACCATCTCTCTTTGTTGGAGATGCCTGGAATTTCTTGTGTGATAAAAGCTTTCCCGGATTGAACTTTGTTCTCCTGCCAGGTTTTTTGTTTGGTTTTCCTTTTTGAGAGTGGCTCAGCCAGAAGAATTGATATGTACACACACCTACTCTGCTCTTTCACAGGCAGAATTTACCCACATGACTGTGAGAAAATTCAGTGATCTCTACTCGGTTTCCAGCACCAGTACTACCTTGTCTGAAAGTTGTGGAGGCACAGCCTACAGGAGAACCTGCTCACTGTCATCAGTTTAAAAAAAGTCAAAATAAAGCATTTGAAAAATTAAAGAGAGGCTTCCTTTTTACAGCATGGTCTAGTAAAATGGTTTTGCAGAGACATAATCCTCCAAGTACAAAATGTAAGTAACTGCCTTCCTAGATCCAGGCCCTGGAGACCTATCTGTTGTTACCTACAGAGATTTGTTTCAGACACTGTGATGGAAGGGCAGATAATAAGATAGGAGTCTAGTAAGTTGAGGTAGGGAACCTACAAATACTTTATGAAGAAATTAAGCTTTTTCTGTGAGTTTCAAAGCTGAATTTTGTATGCACAAGAGAAAGCAAACATTTTTACTGAAGTGAGTTAATGCCTTTGTCCACTGGAATAAGAAAATATGATATATTTTTAATTCTGGGAAAAGAACCTATATTAAAAAAGGAATTTATCGATTGTTTTGGCATTTAAAGATTTCATCATCTTGTCTTGCTTAAGCTGGAAGTTCACAACCCATTAGACAGCAAACCACAGCTGAAAAGTCCTTCCTTGCTTTTCAGTGAGACTGATCATTGAGTTGTCATAAATCTGTGAAGTGCGGCTCTACTTCCTTTATGAACCTTGGACAAATGTTCCTATGGCACAATTGTGATTTATGTTTCTATTTGCACATAAAAATATTAAATTTAAAAAAAAAATGCTTGCAGCTGAATTTTGTCCTTCAAAGGTCTAATCCCAGAGTGATTCTCTTTGTAAATGTTTAGAAATTAACTGCCTGCTATTTTTAAGATGCAAGATTAAAGAAAGAAACTACTATTTTCATCAACTTAAAATATTTTGTCAGATGTTTTGTTCTAAAATAATAGAAAACTAAATGCTACAGGCCATTTTTTGATTACTGATTTTACTACTGTAATGTAGTGAAAGGGTTCTATTCAGACAGATAACTTAAAAAAAACCCCAAACATTTCTCATGCTGCATCTAAATAACTTATAGCCACCTCAGGCCTGAATCATCAGTCTGCATACCACACGGCTGGCCATCAGGCGCACCCTGTCTCTGTGGGGCTGTTGTAACAGGTGTAATTCAAGTTTATATTGTAAACTGTTGTTTTAATTTGTAAGCTTGAACACCCTTGCCTTAATTATCCCTCTGTATAACATGAGCAGAAAGGCGCTCTCTCAGAGAAACATGGCAATACCCTAGAAACAAAAGTTCAGTGTCTGAAGCATTGAGAAGTCAACAAAAACTTATTTTAAAATTAATTTAATTTTTTAAGTGGGTGTTTACAATAACAGTTTATATATTTTCTTGAAGACCTAAATTTTAATAGCACACTTAAGTAGAAAAAATAGTATCAAATGGATTCCAAGGAGGAGGAGAAGGTACAGAGAAAGAAGCTGCTGAAGCAGAAGGGAATATGGTACTTGGGAAAACTCCAGGCGAACTTGATTAGAACTGGGATTCATTTTACCTACTTTGTAAGGCACCAGCCAAACTAGTTGTCTAGACTCCCTGTGTATGGAAAGAATAGCCAGCAGGCAATTCATCTCAATTCATTTAGATACCTATCTTAGACTGGGATGAAATAAATGTGCTCTGAAGGTATCCTTTCTCTCCACTAACTATAGGGGAACTTAAGCACCTGGTTTAGACTAGACATTTAGCTCTTAGACAGTGAAGTTAGGTGAGATGTATGGCATGCAAGTGAAAACGGGAGCAAGGTAGCATCAACACCTGAGAAATAAAAGGGAGGTGAACTGCAAAGGGCCTTTGGAGTAACAGGAGGGAATATGGAAGATGGGAAATAACATAATTAGGTAATCAAGTGGGGCCACACAAAAGGATTTGAAGAGCAGGACAAAATGATTTTGCAGCAACCAGGTAAATCTGACTGGGCTGTCATATGGTATAGAAGAAAATAGAAAAGGTGGCTAGGGGAAAGGTTTGCAATAATCACTGCAAAAGTCGCTCAATGCATGAATACAAGAGTCTCCTGCAGGGATGCAAAAGAATTGCCAATCTTTGGGATATTGTGAAAATACAAAGGGTATTCAACCACGGTATCTTCAAAAGATGAGAAAGGCACTGAAGGTGAAAATAGGTTGTATTTTTACTGTGAAGATAAAAGATAAGATATGTATCTTGTGATGAAAAGATGCAGTGGGAAAAGGTATTTTTTCTCTTTGAACTGGATCTAGACCTCACAATGACAAATAGTCTATTGCATGTTGGTATGGATTTTTTCTGGCTGCCTATTGTGGCAGGATTGCAGACTGAGATACTAGAAACATTTAAGCCAGAAATCTTTAATAGTACACTATCAAAGGGAATCTATTTTATTGAAGGAATAAATAAAATTGACATGATCAAATAAAGAAATGTGCTCCCTGATTATGCATTATATCACCTAGTCTTAACAGTCTGACTACACATTTAATACTATCAATCTGTAATATAACAATAAATATTACATAATCTAAACTAAGAAAGAGCAGAAGATTTGATTCAACCAAATCTTAATTATGAACTAATACATATCGAGTGACTGCAATGGCTTCCAAAGCTGGCTCATTTGGATGTTTTGGGAAATTGTGCTAAAGTACTGTAAAAGCCTGTGGTGATTATCAATACCCTGTGTTATTTGAAACCAATCACAGGGTAATTGAAGGCACTATTAAAGCAAATTACTGGTTTGTGACTCTTATTTAACTAAAACATTTTTATATTTTTCTTGCCCATCCTCCCAGCTCAAAATCTGAACTGTACTTCTTGTGTTTCTCTAGGAATACATCTAGGATTCCTATTTTTCTCTCTGATGTTTTGACTGTATTTTAAGCAAAAATTACTATGAATCCTTTCCTGTTGACTTTTGATTTACCAAGCCTTTGGCCAAGTCAATGAACAGATTAAGCTCACTACATAATACCAGATGGCTTTATGGTTTTGTGTCCTCTCCTGGGCAAGTCCTGCTGTCATCTCTGAGCATCTGCACAGAGCCACCAGGGATGTGTGCACTTTTCATTCATTCAGCTGGGTCACTCATCATTAACATTCGGAGGAGGAAAGGAGGTGTCAGACAAGAGAATTGGTTTTGGCTTCTGTTAGCACATTGACATGTCAATCATTCACCCTAGAGGCTGCCAGGCCCAATTTAGAACAAAAGTAACTGCTGGGCTGAGCACATCACAAAAGGAGATGAGATTTCTTTGTGTTAACCAGCCCTTCATGGGGTGGAAACGTAATTAGTCTTCCTCACAACCAATAACACATGAAATCCAGTGATTAGCGGGACCTACTTTGAGATAAAATCGCTGACCTCAATCACGTTATGAATGATTCTGCTGCAATCATAGGGTATTCTCAAGATGAAATTGTATTTAAAGCACCTCTCCGAGGAAAGCGGTCCAATCCAGCACAGTGATAGCTTGGGTATGTTAAGTTCCCTGCAATTTCTTACATGACAGCTTTGATCATTCATAAAAGGTACTGTTGTTTTCCAAATTAATATAGTCACCTTTAAAAGAAAAAACAGCAGAAACAAATTAATCCTCAAGCCGCTTGATCTCAGTGCAATTTCCCAGCAGCCGCATGTGTAATAGCCTCTTAGTGCACCCTGCTGGACTCCCTCAAGAATGCCTCCTGCTTCCAGCGAGCAGCTTTAACGGGAAAAAGGTGGGTACGGTGGCAAGGTCCACATGGGCTGAGCTGCTCAGACTAGAAAACAGGAATTCCTGCTCCATAAACCCTTCAACCTTTTCTTGCAACATTTTGATCATTTTTGGCACCTTGAGTTAATCGAAACAAATGTAGGCATCGGCAATAAGAGCATTTGCTATCACAGTTCATAGGCGTTTACCATCAAGGGGCAAAAGTTTCATTTTGCTCTGATAGGCAGCTTCTCTTTCAGCAGAGATGCTAACACAGGTCAGCTTTCAAGTGTCTGCCATTATAATAGCAGGCTCAAACTTCTCAGACACGAGGATCTGAACATTAAAACTAGCTTCTTCTCTGGCATAAGCTGAACCAACATCCAGGCTGCAAATATTCTGAGGAAGGTTAAATATTTATTCTATTGATCAGCTCCATCTCTGTGTGTAATATCTCCTACCACCCAGTGATAATCAAAGAAACGTTTTCTCAGGACAAGCCACAGGTAAACCAGTAAATCTTTATCAGAATCAACAGATAGACACCTTTCTATACCAGCTGAAGAACTAGTCTATTTAGTTTTAATATCAGGTTGTCAAATATGTGTTTTCTTCCCTTATGCTTGCAGTTATCTGCTGTATACTACATGTGACACAAGCAATCCACCCTGAACTTCTGTCTTGGTCAGAAGGTTGGAAACCTTTCACCTCCAGCATTTCTCATAGCAGATAGTAATTGTTTCATATACTTAATTTATTTCCTCAAGAAAAGAAAAAAAGTATTTCAGTGTCCTTAATTCATTTATCTCCTTTAGCCCCAGTGTCTATATTTGACTGCATCATGAAAGATGTATTCTTACTGTGGCCTGGTTTGTAATGAAGTTTTATGGCCAGTTAAATTTAACCCAAAGTATGAACCCTACATCTCTGTTTCAGATCCTGCAGAAAAACACGTAACATCATCAGCCAAAGGCTGTAGCAAAACTGCAGGAGTAGGAAACAATGACAGTGGGAAACAATAAACCACTTCTTTTTCAGCTCTCGTAGGTATATATTACTAATGCTGTTTAGTGATAAATTTATTTGAACAGCTGCAACTCATGAGTAGGTGAGAGGAAAGCTAGATCTCCCTGGTCGCATAGCCATCCGGGGTACAAGGAGTGAAATACCATAAATATTTGGCTCCGGCTGTTATTTATACTGCTACTTTATTCATACAGTTATTTTAGTATTCAAGTACCTAAAGACTGATTGTATGGCTGACTACACCAAGTATTCTGCATCTTAAAGACCTGGCACCATGCCTACAAAAAAGAAGACTACAAAGCAGTTTGATGAACTTGTAAGAGTGCGTTCTGATCACTAGCATAAGACCATTTCCCTTTTATATTCTAAGAGACTAAATAGGCAACACAGTGGCATTTTACATGCCTCAATGAATGTTACTATTATGTAAATTATATTATTCCTATTAATAATACCGCCTTCAAATAACATGTTCTTGCCTATTTTATGTAGGGCTGTAAGTTTACTGAAAGGATACAGCACACAAACTCTGGCCTAGATATCTGGCAACATCAGTGGAGCATATGTCCTGGCTAAAGAGAGAGATGCAGAAGATCTTTTGTGCTTTCTCACAAATGGCCAGAAGTCACTGTGTGTCAGTCCAGCATCCTCTCCGAAGTCATCTCCTCTAAATTATGTGAAGGGCCCAGGAGCTGATGTTCACCCTTTTTTTAAAGGTACTTCCTCAGCAAAATGCTGATCCTTCAATATTTCAGACAAAACTATTGTGCAAAGAATCTATGTACAGCTTTAGTCATTCTTAAGCCCGATTTCCCCACCACCTGTCACAACATGAAGAAATGGAGGCTAAGTACAGTACAATTCTGGATAAGCGCCATCGCTGATAATGTAATCCATTTGCATGGTAAGTAACTCCAAGTGCAGTTATGTCAATATATGTCAAAACTATGCTACAAATACATGCATACGTAGATGGTGTATCAGAGAGGAAGAGCAGATCGGTGGTAACCTGTCAGAAAAGACAGGTTCAATTGTTTGTTCAACAGAGATTTTGTGTGTTCCCATTTGTCCTCTTCAGTTCCTCGCCTCTCAAATTGGGATGACTGTATTTTTTTTACACATCATAGTATTGGTATAAATATCTTTGATAGATTGATTTTTGGGGGATTTTAATTGAAATTTTTTTTCAACAAGGAATGCTGTTGTTTCAGTATAAATAAGCTCCAATTTTCAACATGCTTACAATATTTTGATTAGTAGAATTGTATTTTCTTGCCCTTGTTTCCATCAGCATGATTTTTACATAAGGCACAACTGGTCCCTCTGTAATTCTCTCCATACATTGCTTTTTCATAAATATTTTTATGAACTCAGAGACAAATAATTTGAGAAGGCCGTCTGCTTTCATTTGCATCATTCTCCATGTGCTCTCTGCTCTGAGGTATATTATGTTTAGCAGCTGCTTAAATACTAATCCCAAGACTGAATTATCTCTGTCTGTTTAAAGGAGGATAAGAACTCTTTTTATTATGAAACATTCTATCTGTTGCAATACAGGAGAGTGGCAGATATACACAAGGTGGGCGATGAGCTTGCATATTGTTCACTCAAAGGTTTAGGGAGTTATTTTCATATTTAAAGAAAGTGCATGTGCAAAGTAACTGTATCAGAGTACTGAAATAAGCAAGATTTCTAAGTCAAATTTTAAGAAATGGAGTATTACCTAAGAAAACTCAGACCAAAGCTTCAAAGAGAATATGCAGTATTTATTCAATGTTGAAGACAGGTTTAAGAAAATGTCCAATGGAGACTACTCAGCCACCAAACAGAACTTATGTTGAAAAAGCTAGGAAATAAAGTTCATTAATTGAAGAAAATGTATACAATACATTGATTGTCAGACAACAACAAACTAACTAAAACCCCTACATTACAACAATATTGAAAATAAATATAAAGCACTTACTGTTTCTAAAATCAGTTAAAAGTCATCTACGGGACTAACAAAAATACAGTTTCTTTCAGTGGGGGTTTAAGAGAAAACTGTCTCTGAGAAGGCTATGCATCTTAATTTTTGATTAAAGACATAGTCACAGCAATCTACATCATCTTAACATCCAGGGTGGATTAATGCTCCTCGTTGTACTGCACATGCTGAGATTAAAAAGAGCTTCAGCTGATGTAAATCCCAGCAATCTCTTTTAATGGTACTAGCCACCAAGAACATGACCCCCTAGCACTCTGCTCTGTAGCATGACTCCAAAGCGAACAAAGCAGCCAACTGACCTTCTGTGGTACAGGGCTGAGCTATCTGGTGAGCTTTCTCAGCCAATGGTCCAAGAGCTCCTTCTTGGAAGAGGTGTTCATCACACTGGCAGAACTAGAGGCTATATTCACAAAGGGATTTAAGATCAGAAATTCCTCTTCAGGTCCTTAAGTCATTGGTCTTAAGCACCACCAGCATTCGCATCCATGACTAACACTAGGTCCAAGCTCCTCACAAACAGATTTTCCTGTAGCATTGTGGGTGGACTCCTTGGGGTGGTTGCTGTAAAACAAACCTCACATCAACTGGTATCTCTAAAAGAAATGCGCCATCTTAAGATTGTCCTTAGTCCCAACTATGCTTACTATAGGATGGTCCTTACTATCCTAAGTAACTTATTTTCCTCAACCCTACTCTTTCATTTTTAAACAGGGAGGGGCAGGGGATGGGTTGTAGCACTAGTAAAATCCTGTAGACCTTACAGCGGTGGGCCTGTGAAATGCCGACAGCGCAGTACCGCCTGTGACACACACCCCTAAGCCATACAGGAGTCCCAGCCCAGCTGTCCCATCCCCACAGCAAGGTGCATCCCACGGGTCTGGGGATCAGCTCAGACAGCATGGGCCTCCTCACAAGACGGGGTGGAGAGCAGAGCGGGGTGCTCCCTCGTGCCTACTACTGCAAGTGCTGCAGCACTCCTCCATGATGGGGATCTTCCCACCCACCCAACTAGGGCCTCAGCTCTGGGTAGGCTCTCATGGTCCTTCCCATAGAGGTTGCATCTACAGGCCTCCAGGGTTTGGGGTGCGGGGAGAAGGCAGGATAAGAAACTCAAATCCCAAGTGGAGAAAGAAAGGTGGCAGGTGCTGGCAGAAAGCCTGGAGAGGTGGCACGAAGGGAAGGCCAAACACAGGCTGGATGGGGAGCGACTTCTGGAGGCCAGGCCAAAAGAAATGGTGTTGCGAGAGAAGAGATGGCAGTGATTGGTGCAGGAGGAAGAAATCAAGCGCAAGGCAAAACTTGAACAATCAAAGCTCTAAGGTGAGTACAGGAAATGTTTTAATGAAAAACAGCTGAGAGAGAAGCAGATCATGGAGAAGGATACTACAGACTTGAACCATAATCTTCTCAGAGGCAAGGTTGCATGAAAAGGTGGTTGAAAGAAATTGAAGGGAAGAAGAAAAGAGTTGATCCAGTACAAAAAGACAAGACACAGACACCTAAAGAGAGTTAATCAGCAGGTCAAAGTTGATGAGCTTTAGCAAAAGGCTTGCTGTGGAACACAAGCTTCAAAGATCTCAAGAAATCCTTGATCAGCTGATGGAGGAAACGATTAGGGAATCAAAAGAAAAAGCTCTAAAGGAAGAAGAATGAAGTTTTATGGCCAAATTTAGAGCAAAAGAGAAAGAGGAAGAGAAAAGAAGACATAAAAGTATGTTGCTAAATATAGCTGAGAGGAAAATTCAGCAAGCCCCAGAAATGCTGGCCAAATTTTCATTCATATTCAACAGAAAGTAAAACAACATCAATGAAATTAACTGTTTGAAAGAAAGAAACCACCACTCTCAAAGACAAAACTTGATGATGATGAAAAATGTCAACTATAGGAAATAGAAGAAGCAATCAGAAGAAGAGAACAGAGAAGCAATTTAGTGTTAAGAGATAAGGAATCTGTTGCAGAAAAAGCTAGAAAAAATACACAGAGCATCTTATGGCCTGAGACAAAAAGTGAGAGAACTGATGAATAGCTAAGCAAATGACTAGATGGCTTCAGATGCCTCTTACAGTGCAGATATTCTTAAGACTTAAAGAAAGATTTCAGCATTTTTGTGCCCAAAAGTTAGCATGCAATTTATTCTTTCTGTGATATGGCAAGAGCTGTGGGTTTTATCACACTAAAATGGTTTCATTTTAACCTTGCTGCATCCAATGAATATGCAAATCACCACCTGAGCCACTTCAGTTCTGGCAGCCTGGTCTAACTGCTTGTTGTTCTGATGTTCTTCGGTGGCATGACACTTGGGCATGTGAGCATCTATGTGACATACCTTTACAGCAATGTTCTCTACCCAGGTAACAATGTCTTGCCACAATACAGCAGCCCAGGTGAGTTTACTTCTGCACTGCCAGTTGGTCCGTTTCCATTGCTGTAGCCACCTCCACAGGGCATTTACCACCATCCGGGAGTCAGTATAGAGATAGAGTACTGGCCACTTTTCTCATTCAGCAATCCCTAGAGCCAGATGGATGGCTTTCACATCTGCAGACTGACTTGATTCACCTTTTCCTTCAGTGGCTTCTGCGACCCATTGTGTGACACTCCACACAGCAACTTCTTTCCACTTCTGATGGTTTCCCACAACATGACAGGATCCATCAGTAAACACAGCATATTGCTTCTCATGTCGTGCAGCCTCAGCACAAGTTACCTTCTTGGGCAGTGCTCCGAAATCTCTGCTTTCTGGCCAGTCCATGATCTCTTCCAGGACTCCTGGGTAGTTGGGCATGATCAACACTAACCACTTACTCCACATAGCTTCAGTTGCATGATGTGTAGAGGGGCCCTCCCTTTGAACATCCAGTGCAGCACACGCAATCGTGATGCCAAGAGGAACTGTGCTTCTGTACCATCTACTTCCAAAGAGGCTCAAACCCCCTCATATGCTGCTAATATCTCCTTTTTAGACAGGTGTATTTTGTATGACATTCCCATGAAATATAATTTAATTTACAAATCATTTATAATTAAATGTACGTTAAATATATGTAATGAAAATACATTTCAAATATATTTAGTGAAATTGTACTAGATAACCTAGTTTACATATGTAATAAATAGGTATCTTTTCACAAATAATTCTTACCCCTCATTAACTTTTTGCAGCTTTGAGGAGAATGAATCACTTATATCTGTCATGTAGGTGGGCTGGTTTTGCCTCAGCAATGCAACATATACTACTAATGCAGCATTAACATAATACAGAAATGTGTTCAGGTTCTTTCTCAAACTAGAAGAATTAGTGGTCCTAAAACAAAAATGCAATTATATTTAATCTAACATGTAGCTAGCTAATACACAATCTGAAGTGAAATTTAGTTTTATAAACTGTTGAGTCAGTGAACTAGATGACTCATTGCAATGGTATTTTCTCATTATATGATTTATATTGAGTTTCAGTAAATTATTTTTTGCAGTATGTTTAATTTTCTTTTTGAAAAGTTGAATTACTGTATCATTCACAGCATGCTAGATATAAAATACAGCTTTTAGTTTTTGAGAAAAAATCAATCCCTGTGGCATGGGACTTCAAATAATTAAGAATAAATACTTTGGGGGGGGAATTCTGTGCATTTCACTGAGTAAAATATACTCCAGACCTATGTGCTTGAACTCTTTTTTTAATCTATATTTATGTGGTCGAATACACCATTAGTCAATAACCTAGGACAAGTGGCAGTGTCATCCGAAAAAGTAAAGAGCTTGCTTTCCTAGGAAAGGAAGGCTGAAACAAAGTTAGTGGCATTAGGCTCTATGCCTTTGTGAGGAAGAGCAGCTGAAGATCCCAAAGAGATGGCAGTTTCAGCTGATGTCAACTACACAAGTAACAAGTGATGAATGGGAAATAGACCAAATATGAGGGCAAGCTTTGATGTGAATGTCATCAGAGATCTTTGGGGGATTCTGCCTCGTGAAACCAAGATTGGGTTTTCCCAAGCACATGGATCAAAAATAATGTCTCTTTTCTAAAAACGAAAAAATCTGAGCAAAGCAGAAAAATTTAGCAACTGATAGACTCTTGCCCTTTCACAGCCACTGCTGGAACATCATTAAATTAAATTTGTTTAAAAGCCTGCATGAAATTTCCTAGCTTCAGGCTGCAGCCCAACAATTCAAAAGCACTTCTTGCCAGAAAAGAAAGTAAAACTGTATTTTGCCAATATAAATCAACTACGATTTGAAAACTTGTTCCTGCTAAAAATTCAAAGAGATTGTAGAAGTGAGATAACCTAAGAACGCTACAGTTGGAAATATGCCTACTCCCAGTAGAATTGAGGAATCTAATTTGTAAATCATAACAGCAAGATATTTGCACACTTAGAAATCTACAGTATTTTCTACACTTCTTTGGAATACATTGTAGTCATCTGCTGGGAGATTTTGGTTAATCTTTCCTACTTTCAGTTAGAATCAGAAAGGATAATAGCAGTGATTCTGATTTCTGTCTGCTGAGTCTCTAGTGAGACACGGGCAACAGACTTGTTTGCTGCTTGCCACCCACTTAGCATGCGATACAGAAACTCACTCCAGCTCAGTAAGGAACACTCTAATACTATGCAATTCATAGTACTTATTGATAAATGCAGCATTATAACTGATCTCTCTCTTTCAAAGAAAAGATGTTGTTACCTCTTTCTGACCTGAGCAGGTAGCCAAGAGTCTGGGGTCTTGTAAGTTATTTCAAATGGAGGTAAAATGGCAGAGTCCAGCATATCTTAGATACAAATTAGTTTATTACAAAAAGTGTTCAAAGTCACCTTTCCTGAATGCAAGAGAAATTAAACAGCAAGGGCAGGCTTCTCAGCACACAGGTCAACATCCCTTTCTGAACAACACTTAGACCAAAAGTTTTCACCCATGCCTGTTTCATATCGCCTCTTGTAGACTTTTCTCTCAGCTATTTCAGTCATTCTGCATCCCACAGATCTGAAAACCATCATATAGCAAAACCCATTCGTGCTGTGTCTTTATTTTAGATGGAAGCTGTTTTCATTTCAGCTCTCTGAATACCTACAGAAGCATAATCATTTCTTACCTTTATCCCTCACAAAGACCTATTGTTAAACCCAAAAGCTTTTAATGACATTTAGCCAACTATAACAACAACTTGGTTCTGAACACTTAGCCACAGCTACAAAATTTCTCATTGCTGCGAACAGCAGCCATATACGGCCCTGTGTCCCAACATTTATCTTCACCAAAAGGCAGATAAAGATAAATTATCCTGATCTTTGGAGACAAAGAAACAGCAGCATAATAGTTCTCATACGTTTTAGTGCTTCAGCTTCAGTGGTGTGGTGATAAAAAGGAATTGACTCAGAGTGGCCACGGGCAGACAGCACAACCAGACAATGCGGGTGCTGAAGGAAGACGAGCTCACTAGTAGTGCTGTCTTTGGAAATCCTGTCAATGGGTGAATGTCATAAATAATAGTATTGATTCATGCTTAGCAAAACCTTGAAACATGATATTACTTGTCTTTCGTGGTGCATTGCTGGAATACTCTTTTCTTTGTTCTGTAGTAAAAAAAAAATGCTTTTCCTAATTAGCCTTATCTGAGAAGGGAACCCACTGTTGCTTCCAGTTTGGAACTACTATGGGCAGACAACTATCTAAATGTCTGTGAGTATGTCTGCAGTGCATGTGAATATCCTGAAGCCTTGATCTTAATGTGAACTCTGCACAGATTCACCTGTAGAGATGGTCGTGATATACTCAATGCCAAAATATAAACTAGCTCCTGGTTGTTTTGGATGTTCTGACAAATGCTGCAGATCTTCAGTTCAGGCTTGGCACAGTCAATCCACATACTTGGAAACAGAACATTTTCAAATCACCATTTGAAAACATTCACTTCCAGTAGCCAACAAACAAGCTATGTGGTTTTGTTTTGTGGTTTTTTTTTTTAACCGAGATATGTTAATATTTACAAACATATTTTGAAATATAAAATAAAATCCATGAGGGATTTTGAAGCAATGTTTATAATTGATTTGGATAAGCTCAGCTTTTAGGATTACTTTCTGCTTCTTTTTAAAATAACTGGATTATCTGAAGGATGAAGAAATCTTTGACCTATATATTCTAGTTACTGTCTGTCTTTCTTCCATTTGCTTGTCTTCAAAGCATATTAAGACAAGCTAACCGATATAAATGTCTTGCGGGATATAAGATCCAATTTTAGTCATGCAAAAAGCACCTGCGTACCAAAGGAAGACAGATGGACAGATTCTTATTTTAGCACACATTGCATGGCAGAAGGCAACCAGTGGAAAGCAGGACTTAAATTTCTCTCTACCTCAGAAGATTACAATCACAGAATTATCCCAGAAAATTATAATGAAATAAGAAAGAGACAAAACAAAAACCTTCATGCCTCTTATACTGATACATCTCATATCAGTGTTGGTTACAATGCTCATCAAAGCTACGAACTTAACATATTATCAAGGAGAAAGGACAGACCAGAATGTGGCAGCTTAATTTATCAGTTAATAATTCCACTTCCTGCAGGGAGGATGTGACAGGCAGAGGAGAGAGTAACACATGGGGAAATTGTTCTTTACTAGGAAGAAAATGAGATGGACGCTGTGTAAGAAAATATTATTGAAGCGCTGGTCCAAGGATGTGAAGCGATAATCCTGTTGCAACCAAGGACCACATCTAGCTCAGATAACCTCTCCCAAAAGTCTAAAGAAATCTGACTCTCTTGACTGCGCATCAGACCTTCTTGCCCTTGCGTGGGACTGGCATGCAGTGGCATGAGATGAGGCTGCAGGGAGACCGTCCCAGGGCAGACAGGCAGTGGAGATGGTGCCCTGGCTGTCCACAGTGCCAGTAAAGCCATCTTAAAGTACCGATGAGGTGAGTCTCCTGCATCTGCAAACCCAATAGATCTTTTTCTTCATTCTCCTGTATCTTGCCTCCACCACCCTCACCTTTCTTCTTTCTTTGATTAATGCATCGATTTAGATAGCACACTTAGCACACCCATCCTCTCTCACCCACGTGAAATGCACAGCTTGTTCAATGCTAAATGACCCAGATGGAAGAATTTCTGGTTGGCCTAGTGAGTGGTGAGCTTAACCGTTAACTTGAGCTTTTTTTCCACTTGCCATTCTCTGACATATTTCACTGAGAAGTCACTATTATTATGAGCACTGGAAAAAAATGTGCAAAATAGAAAGACGGCACACGCACACTCCTTTAGTGCTCTTTGATATCTCTTCCTCCAAATGAATTAAATGCCCCGTTCCCCACTTCTGAAACAAAGATACTGAATTTGGAGAGAAAACAGCCAACAGTAATATTTCATTTTAGGAATAAAGTCACGATTTTCTTTTCTTAACCACAGATGAATAGTCTGCCTACCAGATGTAGGCATTTCCAAACTGGGACAGGGGAGGGCACTGAAGAGTTACACATGGATCTGAAAGCTGAAGAAATGCTTTGTCCGACATGTAAATTGGCTCTAAAATTATTTCAGGCTCATCATGTGTACTTCTTGAATGAAAAAGAAGCTTTGATACAGCCTATTTTAGTTGATTGAACCACTTCCTTAATCGTTGGGAAAAGCTGCTGAAGCCAAGCCTTGCTTTTGTGTTTTACCATCTTTCAGCCAAGTAAGGAAAAATACATCCTTGTCAATAGTTCTCTAAGAGCATGTTCGTCTCTGAGAGAAGTAGAGACATGGTGTGAACCAAACTGTAGTATGTTTAGGCATTAGTTTATTTGTTTCTAGTTCAGTCAAATTAAGTTTTGACTAGGTAAAAAAAAAAAAAAATGTTTCTAAGGTCCTTGCTCTAACTGGGCTAACACCAGTAAAGAACTGACTCGTTTAGATAATGGACTGCAACCCTCTTTGCACTTCCGAGAAATCTACTGCAAGGTTATTTGCAATTTACTACACTTGCTCAGGACTTGGCTCCTTATGGGAAGCAACGATTCATCTTCATGTACAAAAGGAGTGTGTTTTGTCAACAGAAATGAACAACACACATCTATTTACATAATTAACTACCATCAAGCTCACAGTAGCTAAGAAGCTGAGACAATTCTTCCCATTTTCTGCCTGTCAGAGTGTACTACCACAACTGAGAACGTGCACTGAGGTCCTTCTTTGTAAAAGCACATCTGAATGAATACTCTGTTTTAATTATACTTTTTTTTTTTAATTAACTTTTTTTTTAAGTAGTGGATAATTCTGTAACCAGTGGTAACATTTGTAATGGTGCAGGCTGTAATCAGATCTCATGCATTAGTAGAAAAATTTATCAGGAAGGCTTTATGAATAGATATTCAATAGATGTACAAAGTTCGTGTATTTCTCTGGAGACCTTTTACACTATCTTTCATACTACACAACGTGTAATAAAGACGGAGTAAACCTGGGTGTGTTGGTCAATCACAGGATAGTTATGAGGCAACGGTACGCAGTGCCTGTTAGTTTTAGGGCACCTGAGGAAACGCAATTCTAACAGAGATGGAGAGGTCTGAATGCCACTTTACAGGCCACTGATACAGTTCTGGTCCACCGTTCTGGTCAGCCCTGATCAAAAAGATGAGATAAAAGTGGAGTAGATCAGAGGAAGGCTATCAAGGAGCCCTGAAACACTTGAGCTGCTGGATGTCTTGTATGCAATGAACACATATATACTCCATCCTTGGGCCTGATCTGGATGAGCATCCAGCTCTTCTCCACATTGTATTTTCTTTAAAAGGAAACCCATGTGCACAGGCTAGACAAGAACCACATTAAATGGTGCTTCAGGAAGAGGTTGGCTTTTTGGATGTCTCCAAGAGAAGTCTGGGAAGGAATGATTGCCTCCTATAAATACAACAGAAGGCTAAATACCAGAAAAGGGAAAGACTAATTTAACTTATGCGACAATGCTGTGACAAAAACATATGGTAAAAGACCATATGGATAAAGAAAATGTGGCTGCAAATTAGAAGACAGGTTCTGAAAATTCTCAGAGGTGTGCAGCATGAGATCTCAATTCCCAAATAAATGTTTACATTGTCACTGTCACTAGCACAACTGCATGACGGCAACAACAGATACTCTAGGGTAGACGGGGTTCCTCCTAGCCACCCAGATGGCATCCTCCTTATTGATGTTTTAGAAGGAATGTCACATGCAGCAGAAATGGAGCTAGGGAACAAAGTGAGGCATGGAGGAGCATGCCTGCCTGGAGAGTCCTAGCAGACCCCAGCCCATGCAAAGGTGTAGTGGAACACAGTCCAGCAGCACAAGCCTTCCAAGAGCTGACTGCCCCACAGCCAAGCTCTGCTCTGGTTTCCAGAGGAGTACAAGGTTGCTGCCTGCCTTCATGGTACAGACAGACAAGTCCCCTAATCGCTCACGAAACTTCTTTCTCTCCATGATCGCAGTTTCCCATGACAACCGTGTTTCTCCACAGGGACACTATGCCTGGCTGCCAAGAGATGGATGTTTGTGAGTGCAGAAATTTCACAGGAGCTGGACCTGCCCCCAGCAGATGGGAATGGTTCGGGTGCTCAGGCTGTCCAAAGTCTATACAAAGCCTTCACTTTCCCCAGTCCATTTTTCCACTTTTGAAAGAAGCAACAACCAAGACTCATTGCAAACAGAAAAATTAAACTTCTTTTGAATTTCAAAACAGAACAAACAAGCTATCACTTTCTCTTAAGATAATATCAGGAGCTTCCAAAAACAAGGACAAGCTGTGCTTATGTACCCATCTTGAATTTGTGGGTGGAACAGAAAACTGGAATCACAAACACACACCATGTGTTACAATAATTTTTTTGAAAGAGAGCCGGCCGCTGCGTTACTGTATCGACACAGGCTCCCCAAATCAATTGTAAGGACATCGCCATGAAAAACAGGAACGAGGGAAGCGCTCTGGCTGCTTGGCCTTCCCAGGATCTGCAGCGGGTTCTGYGGATGAGCCGGCCCCCGGCGCTGTGGGGGGACTGCGGGTCACTTCCTCACCGCGCTGTGCTGCCCTCGCCCACTCCTTCCGACTGCACACCCCGCTTTTGTGTGTCCCGGCTTGCGGGGGGCAGAGAGCCATGTGTGTTTTGGGGTTTTGTTCCCTTCATTACCATGCAGACAATATTCGGCTGTTCTCAAGGAAGGTCTGGGATCCCTGCTCTTTTCCCAGGCTTTCTTCTTGTCCATGAAAAGAGGAAAAACAACGAGGAGCCTGTTCAGCTCCATCTGGCCGAGCCGTGGGCTGACGGTGATGTAACGCCGAGCCCGGCGGTGACTGGCTGCAGCCAAACTGGTCATGCTCTGTCCACGCATGGCGCGGCCATCGGCTGGCGGCCGCCTCACACCTCGGCCCCCGCCGCCGCACAAAGGCTCCGAGGGGGGAGCATTCAACAGCGAACAAAGCGCCAGCCAAGCATGAAGCTGAAGGGGATCTCCCCCTCGGCACAGAGATGGCTCCCAGCCCTCACTCCAATGCCTGCCCGGAGCTCGCGCGCTTCCTGGCTCACGCAGGGGCAGCYTGGGGCTGCGGAGATGAGGATGATGATGATTAGCTGGTGGAACAGGACTTTGTGAAATTGGGGCTGGCAGGGGAAGTAAGCGCAGAAGAAAGAAAACTAAATTCGTTTTGTTTCACAGGATACAAGGCCAGATCTCAGCTGATGTAAATCAGCATAGTCTCATTGCCTTCAGTGGCAGATATATTCAAATATACATCAGCACAAAAGGTGGTCCGTGATGTCGGATAACTGCAGCCAGTTTAACTCTACAGCTGTTGCACAGTTCCTTGTTGGGCAGTTAGTAAGCTAAATGTCTACTAACTTCTATTTAAACAGAAACATTTAGGCAGTGGGTTTAAAACTAGTTTGCAGGGGTTTGTCATCTTACGACATTTCATTTTGCCTAAAAAATATTCATTATTCTCAAATGCAAAAAAAAAAATCCTTAGTCAAAATTTGGTGATTGCTTATGATCAACTTTTCAGTTTTAATTTTGAAAATGAGTTACATTCTTATAACTAGAGATAGGTTATCACAGAAAGACACCTAATAGTTCTCATGCTTTTTGTGTGATCTCGCCAGACACCTGACATAGAAAGGTCTTATTAAATATTTGAGGTTCCTTCACAGTAGAAGGTAGTAAATACAGGATCTGTGTTTGTTAACTAACTTGTTAACTAGCTTTACATTTTCAGTCTTCATTCCGCCTTCACTCAGCCCATCAAAGACTGACTCCTGGGGTGACACATCCAAACACTTTGCTGCTCACAATAGTTCCAGCCTCTTGACAGATCCAGGGGGAATGAAAAGCAATGGAAGCTTGCAGCTTGTTTTCAGAGGGGCAAGACACTGAAAGCGTATAACCAGATTTTTCCAAGAAAATATTAGACCTTAAGTGAAAAGGGAGGAGGATGAAAGGAAAGGATTAAGCATTCCATGTTATCTGAAACAATTCTCACCTTAAAACTGGATCAACTTCCGAAGTACCAGGCAACTTACCTTTCAGATGCAACTTCCCAAGACATGGTATCATTTAAACTTGCATAATAGGTGTCTGACAGCATGCAGTTTTATCCTTTTAAATGCCTTCCAGAGTCTTGAGTTTGAAATGCGCTGTATTTAAATTCAGTCTAATTAAAGGTTGGAAATTAATTCATTAATTGTTAATTATAATGGAAATAAGTGCCCAGATAGTTGATCTGCATGCCTTTATACTCATTAAAACATAGAGTCAAAGTACAAATAAACAGTAAAGCCCTACTAAGTAAACCCATGCTTATCACCCAGCAACACAAATATTCGTTAAAAAAAGCCTTCCCCTCAAGTTTTTCATCAGCCTTTTTAAGTGCTTCCAAATTCATCTGTAATCTTCTTTCTATTACAGGCCATTTCCCAAGAGTACGCAGGTGCTGCCTATTTCTGCAGCTCCATGACACAAAGTGCATGCACCTAAAGTGTAATGAACACTTTCATTCAGGAGATCAGAAGTTGCCTTCTGGGCAGTTCAGTCTCTCATTTCCAGGTATTGGCATCTGGAGATTGACACATAAAAAATGGTGAAGCCAAAACTGAGATATTACAGCAAACCCATGGATCCACTAGCACATTCAGGGTCTGTCTCTCTTTACCTTGGTGTATCTCATACATGCACACGCACACATGTTTATGACAGCAGGAAATGTATGCAGTAGAGAGACTACAATTGCACTAGTAAAATCAGAAATTAGAAGTGCTTGGAAAATGGAAAGGATTTCTCTATTAAAAACTAAAAATAAAATAGCTGGAGAATTCCGTGAGCCTGCCACTGTATGCTTTTACAGAAAATGGAGCTGGGGAGAGGAATGTTTGGGGTTGATTTGTTATGGAAGGGAAATTAAAAAAAAAAAATCCAACCTAGAAAATTGGACAGTCTTCTCCCAAGCAGTTTTCTTTGCTAATTAATTTGTCTTCATCATTAGACTTTTTTCTTTTCCTATAATAACAAGCTATGTTATAAGACCTCTCCCTTTTTGTTCATGGTACTTTTAATCTCAGGGCTTTGCTCTTCACTACTGCTAGCTAGCAAAGACTACAATTAGCACAAGGTGTTACCTGCAGCTCTGTGCCGTTAGGATTCTCATTAAGACTTAGCAATTCACAGTTCAACCTGATTTTACCTTGCTGCCAGTAATTCCTTGCAAAAGCCACCTTCCAGCCATGAAATCTGAAAACTTAACAACAGCGACTTCTTCAAGGCTTGAATCTCTAGTTCTGTTCTGGGGGTTATCCAAAGCAATGGCATCTCTTGTATTTCTTCCACCACCCCCAGTTTTTCACTAGGTCCCCTATTTACAAAGTCAAGAATTGCTTGAGCTATAATTTTTAACAACTAAACACTTCAAGCAACATACAGAAAAYGTGTCCAGAGAGGAGGAAGATGAGGCCTGTGAGCTGCCACGCRGCTTTGTTTTTATCTACTGTTATCGTGCTTACAATTGTCCTATGCAAAACCAATACAGAATGCAAAAACTACCCAGTTTTGATTCTGATAGTGACTGAAGAGCAGCAGAACAAACGGAAGATCTTGAGAACAGATTACATTCAAAGAAACCACAAAAGACTCAAATAGGGCACTATGCCACTTGTGAATCCTGGTTTACTCTGGTAAAATTTGTAAATGATGTTTAAAAAAAAGGAGAAAAAAGTAAAACCTTTGTAGGCCTCCAGAGAAAAAAGAAGGCATCTATCTGTACTTATAAGAATATGTGTTTGGTTGTTTTTGACAACAGTGGCTTCTATTGCCGGGGAATAAACATTTCCAGTTCCAGAGAGGAAACCTTCACACTTCAGAAAGGCAGAAGGAAGAAGAGGCTTTTCATTCTGCTGCGAGATGCTGGGTTTTGTACTTGTTTTGTGTGTGGGGACCCAAGCTTTCATGCTGATGGGGAAGTAAAATAGTTCTTTATGGAGCATTTTATAAAAGACTATCAATCATTCCAGTATGAGTCTGAAGCAGAAGGGGAGCAAAGGAGAGGTCATGCACAAAAAAGGTTGTGTTTCAAGCCACGCAACGAATGGAGATTTGACTGTGGGAAAGGAGATTCACATTCATGCAGACCCTGAACTTGGCCTTACAGAGCAGATAAGTGCTGCTTGTGCCKGCAGTGTCCTCTCGCTGAGGTCTACCACCTATAAAATAAATCCTGTAATGAAAGCAGATCAGCTCATAATGCAGTCCTGRAAGGGGCTGATTCATCTAATATCTCTTGCTTACAAATGTACCGTGGGGTTACCATAGTTCAGGCAGCCTCATTAAAAGCAGTGCAAAACACGCAGAGCCTGAATGGAGATGAAATAAAAGGCCTGTAGATGGCTGTTACACATAATCCATTTGTTACTATGCGCCAGGCAAACAAAGGAGCACATTGTTTATAGAGCTGCTTTCTGTCAGCAGCAGGACAAATTCTTATATGATTCTAGTGAATATTTTACAACATTCAACAAAACGAAGAGTGTGCCTTCTTCATAACGCTAGTAATTCATAACTGGGAGAGGAATGAAGGCAGAAAAGAGAGCGCGAGAGTAAAAAGCGAGTTCAGGTAATTAGTAACAGCTGTACAGGGAAACTGAAACTCTTACTGATTCTGAGCACCCGGAGACCTGCAACAGAAAAAAGAAGGATTTTTTTCATGATTTTACATGCATTGCATACAGTATATATAAAATTTAGAATCTATTCCCTAACCACTAAATTCAAGTGGTTTATAATTTTGCATACCAGTGGGTGACAAAGTCTCACTAAGTTTGGATAGACAAAAATAAGAGGACATTCTTGAAATAAAAGTTGGCCAGACACTGAAAACCACAACGGCAGGCACTGAATGAAGCAATGAATTTAACAAGTATAGGACCTGTCTAGTTACACAATGAAAAAGTTTAAAATAAAATTGCTATTTCTAGTTCTACGTTTGGCATATATGTGAAGTCTTTTTTTCACCCTAACAAATGAATGGAAAACATAGTTTGCAGTCTATGTATTATTTGCTTTCTCATAGCCTGGGTTAAATGATGTAGATGCAGACTTCTTCCTGACCTCCCTGGAGTTGCACCAAATTCTAAGCATGCCAACCTAGGTGTCAACCTAGCCCATTAGCACCCGTTAATTCACATTTTTCACCACACCTTGCTTTCTTTTCCAGGAACTATGTCTTCAAGAGTACACTCTCATCGCTCATATATGTGAACAAAACAAAAGTCCTGAAGTCGGATTTCTAAAAAGACACTAAACACTCCTTATGCTGGCATAAACTGAGAGGTGGTTTTTATGCCTAAACAAAGGAAATGCCTGGAGATTATTCTTCAAGCTGAATGTGCAATACACTACACAGAGCTAAACCCTTTGCAGTTTAAGGATAGGACACCAGCCTGTCACSCCGCCTACACACCGACGAAATGTTAGAAAAATGTATCACCTGAAAACAAACCTAAGAAGAGGGGGTTCAGAGACACAGTCCAAAAAAAACTACCGTGAGGTTTTGTTTAGCAGCAGTATAATAACAGTCATCGAACTGCAGCTGAAGGAAGAGATTTTCACCTCCCCTGGTCATGATGAGACTTACCCCAGYTTAGAGGTGAAGGGGCAGGGTCTCCCTCAAAGAGCCTTAGCTCTCCGTCGGGAGGGAAAGCAAAGCAAAGAGACCCCAAATGCAGTTAGGGGCCTCAAAAGGGAATCAACGTGTCTGCAAAGGAAATGGCGCAGTGYGAGGCCCTGACTGCTAACGTTATCTTTGTCCCCTGGAGAGAAGTGGCAGCAAAACGTGGCCTGGTGTAAAGACGTGAAGACAGCACTAGGGCAGATATGCAAATCTGTGTGGGAAAACATCCCCTCTGAGGCATTGAGAAGCACTGACATGCTTTCACATAAATCATTAGCTAAGACCGGATCCTATTTTCCATCCAACAGCACTCCAGAAGACGGGGGGAGCTGAGGGCCACCCCTCTTCCATGCACAAACCACGTTTGCCTCTACCCGGCTGATCACACAGCAATTGCTTTTCTGTATAATTATATGAAAGTAGCAAATAGGATTAGGCTATAGAAATACTTTCTGTTCTAAGGCTTTTATTGTTTGTGTATCTGGGATAAATACTGACAATCAGGATACAGGAAGAGCCATGTTCAGATTCCCTAATTATTCATTTTTCTGGACTCTAAGTTCCCAAAACTATTTGAGGTGGCTGTTTGTGTCACAGGTGGCTGATAAATTCAAGAATGCAGACTCCAGTGGGCTGGATTTCTGCTGCAGCTGGGAGGTCTTACGGACTCGGTGAGTAAGTAGATGCAGGGAGTGAGTGGGAACTTTTTGACTGTTTTGACGGGTCAAAGCTTAATTGCTGGCATATTATGAACGATGGATTCCACTGAAAACTTGGTTTGAACTGATGCTATGCAAAAAACAACAAGTAATAGCTGACATCTAGCAATTAAATAAAAGAGGAAATACGATTCGGTGATAGGGAAAAACACTGGGCCCTAGAGGGGTAACTTAAAGAGGTTGAGTAGAGCGATGGGCTGAGCAGAGGGGTGGTGGCCGCCCAGCTAGCTGCCGAGAGCGGGCAGCTTGTGTTACTGCGATGAGCAGAAGCACCTACTGAGCAACCAGCAGGTCTCCAGCACCAGCGCCCACACCCGATGGAAAACCGCCCGGATGCGCGCCTGCAAATATGTTCTGCTCTCCTCCGGTGCCCCGCCAGCCTGCCTCCGACCCCCTGCCCAGGCAAACTGCCTGCTCCTGCTCCTCCTTCCCCTGACGGGATTGAAAACTCCCGTCTCACGGTAATAAGAATCCCTTCATCCCTAGAGCCTCACACGGCCACACACGCCACGAATAACGCTTCCCCCGTGGGTCGCTCTGAGGGGAGTGCTTCACCCATACCAATATTTAGCAACAATTTGCAGCAGAAAATTCCCAGAATCACATTGGATGGGACTGGGGGCTGGGGGCAATAGAAGTGATTAATGGGTCCTCTGCAGAACAAAACCTCCTCAGCTCTGTCACAAGATAGTTGCTATGGTTTTTTGACACCACTTAGCAGAAATTTGCTTTAGCCGGGGGGGATTGGAGGAGGGGAGAAACACAAAAAATACTATAGAAAAGTCCTCCATTGTACACTGGCAATTATTCTGAGCAAAATCCTGTGCCTGTCTAGAATTTCAAGCTCTTTATAAATACTTTCAATTAGATACAAAAACAAAAAAAAACAAAACAAAACAAAACAAAACAACAAATGAGGAGACTTTGTTAAGAACAGACAGCTTGAAACATGTCTTGTTAGCTATCAACAAAGTCTGTTAGAAATGTTGGAAGGTTTCAGCTAGGTTGATGTAAAAACAACATCAAATATCCCCTCCTGTGAGACTAAGTTAAATGTCCTTTGCAGTGACTCAATTAAGGCTAGGTAAAATTCACGCTTCACTGCAATCAGCTGCAACAACATCAGAATCTTTCAGTGGCATATTTTACCAAAGTCTCAAGTTTCAACTGGTTTAAAAATGCTTTGTGGCAGATGGCAGTTTTCATAGGTGTAAAATATTCTAATATATGGGATAAGTTCTGCCTGAAACRTCCAACAAAATAGGAATGAGAAGTTGGCCAGCGAAGGCTTTTCAAAATGTCTAAAAATGGATGCTTCCCATTTTATAAGGCATAAAAAAGCCAGAGCAGCATGCAAGAGTTTTAAGGCATCCTACCCATCTGGAAGAAGAGTCTTTCTGCATGTATTTTGAGTGACACAACCACAGGCTTTTATCACCACCCCCACTTGAAGGAAGATCCTGCTAGACTGAACACTGGAGATTTTGGGAAGTTCAATGCTTATACAAGAACCTAGAGAAATTTCCATCCTTTAGCAGCCTCGGGCATTTCTAAATTGTCTTGTAAACTCCAAAATCCACAAGATGCAGAGTGCCCCACCTCCCTAGATACACTGTATAAGGGTTGTCCATCTATAGTCAACAAACATCAAACCGGAAGACCTGGGAGCACAATTCATTTGGGTTTGTACACTTAAGTCTGTCGGTATGTATTTATGTGCCATAAATCAATGCTGTATAGGCAAACATGCAGGGTAGCTTGGAAGGGGAAGCAGGATAGCTGTGTTATCACGTCACTCTGGGCTACAGGGGGAATTATTCCAGGAAAAGCACTATACTGATACAGCTACTCTACTACTGCTACCTGAGTCTGCTTGTTCAGTCCAGGTGGGACTGCATTATGTCACACAGAAATATTTTTTAGGTATTTTTGAAAACCCATTCCTTAATCTCAAGTAGGATTATTCATTACTTTATTAATTAATTCATTGCTTCACTAATTTCAGTGGTCCAAAGTCAGTTTTTACCAGCTGATCATCTGGCCCACATGAACTACCAAAAATCACAGATTATATAGGACAAAAAAAGCTGCTGCAATGTATCCATTGGCATGTACTGTGTTCGACAGGCAAGGTGTCAAACTTTATAGCAGGTAGGAGAAGTTCTTGAGAATTGCTTAACAGTTTTCAGTGGAAAATGCTGTGTTAATATCAGAATTTTTTATGTAAATATAACAGTTCCAATGAAAATTTTAATTTAGAAAGTTGTTCAGTTCCAGGGTAGAAGGAGAAAGCATAGTCAACACCATGACAGATGCACAGCAAGTGCTTAAGGGGGAAGGTGGCAGGCTCAGGTGCAAATCCCCACTTTGCATATCTCCCTGCCTAAAACCTCAACAAGGTCTTGGTTTTATTCCCGTGGGAAATGTTGAAATCTCAGGATGCTTTTCAGGATGGGAAAAACTTTTTTTGCCCAGCTCCACATTTGAAAGTTCTCCAGGTTAATTATTCCTGATGTCTGAGTGGTTGCTTTAAAATCCAACAAAGAGTTTATAGGGTACGAGAACAGAGTGTCCAATTTTCTTACCCAATGCAAGCTGGGAGACATGATGGAGGAATATTTCAGTAATTAGCTGTAACACATTTGACAGGTAGATTCAGATCATAACTCGATAGAAATGCAGATAATAGAAGGAATTTTCCAGACAGTCTTTCAATATATCTCTACCACTGAAGGCAACGTAAGTTGCACTTGAAAAGCTGTAATTTGGCCACATCTGTAAGCACATTGGTGCTCTTTCCACTGTTTCACTAAGTGCTTGGCGCTGGGGTTTGCCACATTTCCAGTGGTTTTGCTTTCAACATTTTTGTTTTTAAGTGGTTCCCTTGTTATGATTTCAGTCATCCACCTACTGCATGTTCCATCCTACTTGTGACCACCCTCCTGATACCTACTTTCACAGGAATTGATGTATGGTGTTCAGTACCACACTGGCAATGTTCATTCAGTACAGTGCCTTTGCCATTCCCACAACCATCAGAAACTAATTAAGCATACATACGATGGTTGACATTTGTGGTTATTTTTTCTCTATGTGTTTTCTTTGAATTTCTACAGTTGTGATATTTCACACACAGTATGAAAACAACATTCATTTTACACTAGGCTTCTTTGCAGACCAGCAAATAACAAAACTGATAGAATTCCTAGGTAGGATGTTTCTCCAGCAGAACAAGAAAGCTGGGGCTGACAGATGACAAGTGAATTATCTAAAGCAATATTTTCTTGTTGAAAGCTGTAGCGGTAAGCAGATAAAAGCCAGTCTTCAGCTTTTGGAAAATAAGGAAGGAAAGCAACTAATCTTGTTTAGACAGTTACAGTCCCTTTCTTCWTTGACATCATCATAGTTCCTCTTGACTGGGCATGAGAGGGACTTCCAAGAGGTTTTATCCTTAGACCGATGGGACAACTCACATTCTTGAGATTGCTGTTTCCACAGAGGGAACTTACATGACAGTATGTTAAACTAGATACTTATCCTTGAAGATGCTATGTGCTCATCATTTGTCCACACAGGAAATGGACCACAAGGAACTACATGTACTTAGTTACCTATTTCTGTCTTCAGACAACTTAAGTTCACCAATTCAATTTTCCTAACAATATGTGCACTTCACTCACTGCCCATCTCCTCCAGCCATTTCAATTTCTTCAGGCTAGCAAGTGAAAAACAATAGAAGTGATGAGATCACATCCAGACACTACTGAGTGCCCCAATCTGAAGCAATTAACGTTGGCCTCTGGGTGCACCTTCACTTTAGGTTGGATCAGGAGCACGCCTTTGAACAGTTTACTGATCATCCCCACTTACTGTGCTTTTATTCATGTTGCAGAGCACTTTTGGAGAGTGCTCTTTCAGATGCAACGCAGTTGGCAGCTGCACTTCAAGGGTACATCGAATGTCCTCCAACTGCTAATGAAATGTGCAGCTGTCACATCAGCTCCTCAGCATCAACTCTCCTGTTAAAGAAGGCACCCCTATTAGGCTGCAGTACCTGTTAATGTAGACATAAGCTCAGACAGTTAACTCCAGCAGAGAATTAAAGCCCAGAAACTACTTGGAAGGAGACACCAGCCTGCTTAGGGGTAGATCTTTGGTTTCCATTGCATCCCTTTTCTGCTGGCTAGCTGAGCTGGACTCTGAGGATCCCTTCGGTAGGCTCCAGTTCTTCCCTGGATGTGGGCTGAGACCTGCACCTACAGCAGGGTTCAGGATCCATCAAGTGACATGGCCTCTAGGAGCCAGCAATCATTTAATACCCAGAGAAAGTGTGCTACATGGCAGTACTGCTACAAAGAAGTAGCAGTACTTCCTTCAGAAACTACTTACCTTCAAAAACTAGAAGGTAAATCCTAGAATATTTGAGAAATTACTCTCCTTGTTTATATGCCTCAAGTTTAATTGTAGATAAGTGAAAAGCTGTTTACTCCACTAGGTGGTGTAATTTGTCTTCCTGTCAAATGTGGCCTTACAAATATTCCCCCTAATCCTTCATTCAAAATGGGGCAACAAAATATCATACGAAAAGTGAAATGGGAATCTGGTCTACAGGAGTCAGCACCTTTATCAGGTCATCCTTCTTTGGCATGTTTTATGATTCCTTAAAAAACGTTCTGTTGGGAAAGGATAACTTACCTTTAGAACATTCCTAGACCCATGAAGGAATAAAGTAGGAACCTGAAACAAAATATACTGGTCATCCTCTATTTCCCCTTACAACCAGGTGCCATCTAAGCTGTTCATGTGATTCATCTCAAATTTTTTACAGTGTAACATTCCTAGAAGCTCTCTCCTTGGTTTATGTCGGAGTTACAAGATGATGCAGTCAAACATACTCCTGGATCTTTCTTGGCCAGTTACACTTGCACTTGCACGAGTATAGTTACACACAGGAGAAGCAGAGAATGCTAGCCTGCATAACAGGGTGTATCTTGGAGGATATACCCTGGCTAAATGTAACCCTGGTGGATATATCCCTCTGGCTGAGACAAAAACAACCTCCTTGGCTGATGCCATCCAATTCTTGGCTTCAATCGAAGTCCAGATTAGAAAACAGTATGTCTGGATCATAGCTCGCTATTTAGACATTTGTAGGCATTTATTTGTTCATATTCACTAAATAACATCTACTGACACACACACAAAAAAAAGAAATATAGGAAGCAAGATGCCCAACAACCCATCAGCCGCATACCACTCTTCCTAGGGTTCTGTAGCTACTAATCTGCTACGTGGTTCCGCCCTCCCTAAAGTTCAGCAATAAAGAAGTCCTTAATGGAAGAATACAACTAGATAATTTTTATAGTGTTTCCAGGATGTCTTGTAGGTATTAAGCTTGAACAGAAGTCAGAGAACTCACGGAAACAAACCAGTATGAGAAAAGAGACAGTTGTTCAAAGCACAAGACTGAACTGAACAAAACCCATCTGGCAAATTGGAGGCAGCTCAGCTATCCGATCAGCTGCCATTGCCCTTATGCTATCCGCCCACAACTTTGCCTGCTTGCCCTTGGAGAACAGATACTGGTAACATAGGTATTTTTTAATGAACAAACCCAGGAGAAACCCAATCAAAAACATATCCAACACAGAGGGAATCATCAGCGTTCAGAGCTGAAACTTTCTGGTTCTTCCTCACAGTCACAGTCTGCACAGAACACATGTTAACTCAGGTTATTTACATATCCAGATACATTCGAGATTAGCCAGAGCAGATAGCTCTGAAGAGTTTACGTGCCCACCATACCCTCTCCAAGCACAGAATTTAAAATACAGGACTGCCTACTGTGCATTATTAATGGCATTTCTAAACATTAGTGCCACTGGAGGATCTGTTTCTGAATGCAAATTTAGCAAACCAACCATTTCCTCTGTGGATGATTGATGCATGACAAATCTGAGGTATCTGCATCTACAGTTGTGAATACTACATACTGAGAAAATTTGTCCAGAAATATTCTGCTAAGTATTTCAAGCTTGGGTGGAAACAAAACCAGAAAATTCCTGAACAGCTACAGTAAAGGCTTTAGTCTCATGAAAATAAACAGCTAGCAATTGGATTTGTCTCATAACCACTTCTACAGCTCCAGTTACTCTGGATTATCTACAGAAGGGTCTGTATGGTACTACGTTGACCAAAGGTTCCAAAAGTATAGCTCTTGATGTGACAGAATGGGTAAAGGTCCTTCTTGATTATACACACTAGATAAACGGCCTTCTTAATATTATCATCTTGTGCACACATTTAATCACAAGAAGAGGAAGAAGTGGTCTGTGCAATTGTAAATTCATACATGTGATAATCTTCACATTAAGTATTAGACTGCTCTGTGAAAAAAGAAACCTGAGAAACACCATGACAAGTGCATGTTTTCCTGTGCTGCACTGGGAATGTATATGCTATGTCTAATTAGTGATGTTGATCAATTTAAACCTCATTTATGGTGTGCTGCAAAATCTCATACCAGGAGACTGCTTGATAGCAGTACCAATGTACATAGCTCTATCGTAAGAAAAAAGCACTTTGTGCTGGGCAAACACACACATTCTGGAAAAATACATTAAGTATTTACAGGATGGAGGTTTGTGATCCATTAAGTCACTTTCATGTTGTCATTAGAATATGCCCCTAAACAGAGGTGGGTTTAAGGGGTTAAGAAAGAAACTTGGCACAAGGAGATACCTAATACTGGCATCGCATCAACAACATAACTGCACTCCAGTCTCAGCAAATGCGGGTTTTGCAGATTTCAGTTTGCAAATTGTGACAGCAGATGGTTGAAACCTTCCCCCATACAAATCCCATGCCTGAAATTGCATTGCCTACGTTTACACACCCTGAGAAAAGATACTTGGATTTCCAAAGAACTGAGTAACTTCTACTCCCACATACTAGGATGCCTGTTACAGAGGGCACAGGACACTTGAAAACAACAGCAAAGTATCTGGCCACTATTACATAGCCAATAAACTTTTATTTAGATGTGGAAGGAAAACTTGTTTACAAGAAGAAAGATCYAAGGAGATTTATTGCTCCCCTGAAATTCAGAGAAGTCCCACAGGCTTCCTGTCAGCATGTCAGTGCTTGAGCGAAAGGATGAGCAGGTTCTTTAAATCACTGGCTGAAGTCAATATCAGCATAAATTCATCTCCACGTTGGAGACGACTTCATCTCCACGTTGCTTCCCGATTGATACAATCTGTGTATGAGGAGTAATCCAAATATTGGATTGCACATATTTGGCAGGTCTTGCACCCCTCTTCACAGACAATGGTTTTGTCGTAACTCACAATGAAGTTACTGTAATACTGCTCAAACAGCGTGCTGTGTGGCACAGACAACTGCTTGGCCATTTCATATAGGCTTTCTGGCTTCAAGTCTTCAATGCCGTAAGCTTTAGTCAGGATGTATTCTAATTTCCAGTTTGATTCATTTTTCTTGTTGGCGTCTCTGAGGTCCAAATAAAACTGCCAAAGATCCTACAGTTAAAAAAAAAGAAAGAAAAAATAGGCACGGCTGTATTGCTTTCTTCCCTGCTTCATTAAGTCTCTAGAGTGATATATTGATTAGGAAGCTGTCACTCCTCATTATTCACAACTGAATAGAAGGTCACGTCCCACCCCAAGAGCTGGGCTTACACCCAAAGCTGGTACTTGCAGTGCGGTAATGGTGGGGGGATGGGGAGAAGAAAAAGAAGCCACAAAAGGCAGCAGTGGCACTGCTAGAGGTCTTTCCTGTCCAAACTGTAAACCAAACTCCACTATCCTCATGTCTGCTTTAGGAATGGGGCAAAAGGGTGAGATCCAGAAGTTTCTTTTCTGCGGACTCTGCTTGAAGGGCAGAAAAAGAACAGCCCAGGGAGAATTTAAGGGAAAGGGAGAGACGGAGATGCAGGAGTGAAATCTGCACAAGAAAGGCGCAGCCTGTATTAGCATAGGTCTCCAGAGAGAAACCCCAGTCCCAGTCAAGCTGCAGGATGCGTTGTCACTGAACTCCTCAATGTCAAGATTTTACCCTGAATTACAGAGAGTCATTCAGAGCCAAAATAATTTTACAGGATTCACTTTATCCCCCCAAATCCCATGAGACTACAGAATAGTATTCTACTTTTTTTCCTTCTAAATTTATCTATAATTTCCTATAAAAAGTATAAACTCTGTATAGGAAGGTACATGATTACGAAAGACATCACATGGTTAAAAGTGCTTTTCTTCCTCTGCTCTTCTACACTCTCTAGAAGCATTTCATGGACTGCATCCCAAAGCTCAGGCAATCACCAGCGAACAACATTGGTATGTAAACAAGCCCGGGATTTAGGTGAACCTTTTTCACTGTTGCAGAGCTTCCTGCAAATAGTTTTAGGATTCTGCCCGTAAAATTTCTGACTGTCTTTGATTCTCCATTGTAAGAATATTCCATAGAGAACAGGAAGTACTGGGTAGTCCTGCGGGCACAGAAAGACTGACCAAGTTCTCTTTCAGATTTCTGTTCCTTTGCCCAGGAAGAAAAATAAGAGTAAGCACCAAAGTTCCACCAATAGCCATAATACTACAAAGGCTGACATCTTGCTGTAATTTTTAATGACACTATATTTAAAGTCTTAAACAATGCTTTAAAACTTTACTTACCAGCAAGCTATAATCAAGAAGATCATATTGATACAATCTGACACCAGGGTTATTGGACTCCATTTGCCATACATTCTTCACTGGGGTTACAGCAGGTGCCACAAACAAGGAATTTACTGGCTTTTCTGCAGGAAGAGGGAAGGTGAGGAAACAGTTTCCTTTCAATCATTTCTTTCTCAAACAAATGTTTTTGTAGAGAACCAACACAGCAAGAACTAGAGTGACTAGCTTAGATACATTAGCGTTTTTTTTCCCTGGATTAGCTATATCACTGTGAACTCCTTCTATACTTCCACTGGATAGACCAAAATCTGTGTAAAATGCCACACTACACATTCCAGTGTGTACCAGTTAAGTTTGTCTATACTAGAAGCCTCCCACCAATTCAACTACCTATGCAAAACCGTCTTGCCTATATGTAAGGTCTCTGTCTTTTGCATATTTCTACTGAAGAAATATTCAAAACTTCTAGTTGCTGTCTCCATGCTATATTTTACATGTTGCTTTATGTATTTTTTGCTTTATGTATTTATGATGTTATTAGAAACACCAGGGTATCATCACTTGACCCTGACTTCACTCATCTAGACTAGCCCAGCACCTAGTATGTGAACACCAATCTTTACAGCAACTGAAACATGAGGATGTACATGAGTTTTAATTAAACAGAATATGCAGGTAAGTATATTAAGACGTTCTCTGTGGAACAAAAAGAAGCCCTAACTATTCCTTTCTCTGACAACATCACAGCAGTGAAATCACAAGGTCAGTCTCCACATATGAGCAGAAGCTCTGAAAGCTTGGACATCAGTAGATTCTTCTGGAGAAGATAAAACTGAGCTCTGTATCTCAGTACACTGATGTTGGCTAAATATTACATTTATCTTGAATTCTCTGGAATTTTGTCAAGAGGAAAATGGCATGAATAGAAGACAGCCTAAAACTGTACAGGTAAACACAAACTGTATTTAGCTACATGCAATTTCACGGTTTAAATTTTGCCAAAAGATGCAAAATTATTAAAATAATTTGGAAGCAGTTACTTGCACATGCAAACTGTAATGACAAGGCACCAAGATCAATCTGTTCTCAGTGAAATTTGCAGTAGAGGTGATGATTTCATGCACAAATGGGACAAGGTACAAAAATATGTAGGTATAAGACTGCCTTAAATACCATTTAAAAAAAAAAATATAAAAAGCCAGTTCTTTCACTAGGGCTGGATTCCTTTTTACTGGAGATTAATTCCGTGATAATGCCATGTAAAAAGGTAAATGATTTAGAATACTGTTCCCCAGTCAGCATTTTGGGCATTGCTTTTATGAGTTCATATAAAACATAGATAAAGAGCCAATTAATATTTGGGTATTTTACATAAACCAAAGCAATGGACCTCTCACTGTTCTATGGTACAGACACAAATATTTAACCAGTTACTTGTTAGAGATCTTCTGTTAGAGATGTTAGAGTGCTCCATACAGCCCTGCCCATGCTTAAAACTAAGGGATTTCAAAGCAATAAACAAAAATTTCAAACCTGGGTGCTTTTCTTGAAGGGAAATTAGCTGATCTAAGAGATGCAACAGCAGACTTTCTTTCCCCTGCCTCCTGCTTACCCTTATCTTAATTAACTTTGAAGCAGCAGGGAACTCAGCAGAGAGGCACAGTAATGATGCAGGAAACACAAGAACATAGAGCATGTCTAGTCGGCCTGAGAACATTCCCTTTGACACATTACACAATAGCAACTGGCTAGTATAATTTGCCCATGTCACTGAGAGAGCGGAGAGGAAAGACTAGAAATTCTTGTCGAGGCATAAGCATTCATTAAAAAAAAATAGGAAGCTTGGGGAGTCTCTTCTGACTTCAACAAAAAAAGACAGTCTGCCTTGCAAGGTTCTCTTTGGAAAAAAATTGGGAGTGTGTGAGGCTTGAACTCTTGTAGATAAATAGCAGTATTTCCCAATTTCCTTTTTCAATTATTTATAACAGAGACTGACTAGTAAGAACATGCAAGAAAGTATTAATTTGCTTTTAATCAAGAAGAAAAAGATGAAGGATTCAACAAGCATCATTACCTTCTTCATCCAGGAGGACCATGATACTATCTCTGTGTGTATGTCCAAAAAACTGCCCCTCAATAACACTACTGTATTTGCGAAAAATCTTTACCAGTCTCTCATTGTAATACTCCCTGATTGCTGTAGTATTCCTTGCATATGGCAAGTATCCTATTGGTACATGTCCTATTATATATACCTAAGGAATTAGATACAGAAAACACAATTAGCACTTTCATTTGAAACTTATACTCTGAGCTGTAACTTAGCATTATTATGAAATTGTGGTAACCATTTCTATCTTAGAAATGGCATTCTGAAAGCTATAAATCACGACAGTTTTATTATACAAAATACAAACATTAAGAATGTTTAAATTCATAGTGAGAAAAAATAAACAGTTTTTTTTTTAGTGAATTCAGCATATTCTTGGGAAAAAAGTTCCGATAAATCTATGTGTGATTTTAGGCCAAAGGAAAAATTGATCAATTATGTCTAATGAACAAATAAGTTACTAGGGCAAGACTTACGATTTGGCATCTCAAGGGGATAGTAAGAGAAACTTGTTAGAACATTACAGAGCCTGCATGGTCAGAGAGTCACCAGAAACATGGAAGAACTGGTAAAAACCCCTCTGTCTGAGGTCAAGACTTGGTTCCAACTGCACACACCAACTAATATGCTGCAGGGTTTTATGAGGAAGGGAAATCTCTCCTTTCTCCTGACTGTAATGTAATATTTTTAAAACTACAACACTGTAGCAAAATGTAAACATGTTTCAAATTAAACACTTTTTCTGGTCAGATGATGATCCAATCCCCACACCAATCAATCAAACACGAGACAGCAATTTATAACCTCACTTCAAAACCTGCGTATTATAAGACAATTTATTATAACACTCAAATCATAGCAATTACTGCAGCTTGGCTAAGTTTTGTGGTCGACAAACTCCTTTCTAATTTCTATTTTTGATACTTGTAATTACATAAAAATGTAAATGAAATATGCTAGCTTTTGTCTCAGGCCAAGGGTACACATTTTAAAATTAAAGGCTATGAGTAAAAAGAATCAGAAACAAAAGTAAAAGTATTAAGTATTCTCATCCTGGCTTCTACAGTATTTTACATAGTAGAAAAGAAAAGGTATTTTACTGTATAATTTGAGAAACTGCATTCAACTATTTTATTAATTGTTGTAGTATAATGTGCATATTCAAGGAAGAATTATTAAAAAAAATGAAATTTTGATTTTGCAGTATCTTTGGCAGCATTAATATTCTTCTAGAATCATGTTTATATTTTCATTGTCTCTACTTCTTATTACTTTTTTTTTTTCTTTTCAAAGTTTAAACAAATAACGCTGATGGGTTCTGTTCACAGCCCCTACCTTTTCCTTTTTTTGTGAAGAGGTTTCTAGTATTCCCTCCAGCCAGGCAAACTGGTTGGCTGGATCGGTGATATTCACAGTTACGCTGTTCGGGCTGTAATACAAATTTGTGTTCAGACTGATTATCCTGAGTGGTTGAGAGCTATCACTGGATTCAAACAGCTGTGTGTAGAAGCCACCTGTGAAAATAAGACAAACATCATCTGAAAAATGAAAGGCTTCAAAGCACAAATTTAGAATGAAAGTACAGCACTGACAAAATACCCAGCCTTACTCTTTCTAATAAAATAGAACATGGCATGTTTATTCAAGCCAYGCATCACCTTATCACAACAGAACACCTTAAGAATCTGTTTTGAGCAACATTTTAGTAGGACAAGTTGACACTGAATTTTTTATGAATTCTTGCCTGTAATTGCCTTTGTGTTTGACAGTTTTCAGATGCAATTATCCAACTGACATGCAAGAAGTGCCCTGTAACATTTCTACCACACTGAGAGATGCAGTAATTGTTAAAAAGTCCACATTTCTTGAAATACTGCAAACATATAGGTTCCTCCAGGAAGAACTGTTTGAATTTAGTAGCCTTGTACTTTGAAAGTCATTTAAGTTCAGACTGGAATATGATGAAAAGCGAAGATCACGTTTTTCTATCCAAGCTCCTAGAACTCTCCATGGCATACAGAGCTTCTTCAATGGGTACAATTTCATAGTTCATGGACTTCGGTGGAGCCATGGCAGCAGACCTAAAACAATATACCTTAACTTAAGGTCTGCCCCTTTAAGGTTTTTTTCCCTATTAGAGTTTCTACTTCCACTCTTACCCAGAGTTCCTTCTCATTCAGGACACAAAAACACAAATTAAACCTCCAAATTCCTAATGTTTTAGTGGATTGGAAATTGGGTTGAACTTTTCAGTCCTTTGCTAAAAAGAAAAATCATAATTAGGATACCAATATTCTCCCAGTTTAGTAAGCTGGGCACAAATATGATGCAATTAACAGTATAATCACCAAGACTATGTGCCACCATAACTTGAACAAATATGTGCCTATTCGATATGCTCTGAAATACATATAGTATCAAAACAGAAACAACATTTCATCAATTTTTTTACAACCAAATTTAAGTCTTCTTGTGCATCATACGCCTTTAAAAAGTATTATGAAGTCTTGAAGGCAGTACAAAGCCAATACTACTGTACATGTTACAAGAAGCAATAATTATTGCATCAGAAGAGAATAAATGTACCTTGAAGATAAGCATTGCTATTCAAAATGACAAGTAACTTCTTCCAGGAGAAGCATTACAGATAATCCATTGTGCAGATTCATCCTACGAGACTTAGCTAAACAAACGGGACAAATCTATAGAAACATTAGTTCTCTAAGCCCTAGCTTTACAATGCATTACTGGCATATTTTACCTTTTCTGAAGGTATCGATTGCTTCATCAGTTAGCCAAGGTTTCCAGAAATCTGCTACAGCATTGTAAACTTCACTGGTAGTTACAGGAAGCTGGTCCTGTGGGAGAGCAGAACCTGCGTAAGTCTTAGCATTCAGACACACAGACAAAAAAAATCACTAAATTATCCCACCTGACCTCTCGCATAACATATAAGTGTATCCAGTCATCACCAGGAGGAACTCAAGAAAGGAAAAAAACTTCTGAACATCCAGTATTGCTGATCAGGAACAAATGCCTGAATTTAGTCAGAACTGACTGCATGGCCTTGTTAATGCATTGATAAACTAATGCCAGAAATATTTCAAGCCTTAGGAGCACAGCGGAGTGGAAAACCATGCATTCTGCAAAATTAATAAACATATAAACTGAAGATTCAATGTCTAAAAATAAAGTCTCTTGGATGAAAAACTTGAACATAAGCTTCTTTTATAGAAGGTGAATTTTTCAAGCAACTTGGGGTTCATAGCAGCTCCCCAAAACTCCACTATGGCCCTCAGAAACATTCTGGTGAAATTCACAAATATTTCCATGATATCCTGTAGTTCTAGTAACAAAGCATTTAAAACATAAAAGAAAAGTTTTGTCAATGTTTTCTCCCACCGGCTCTAATTAGGACTGTAGCACTTTTCAGTCTGAGCCAAGCAGTGGCCAAGTGCCGCAGCCTGATAAGAGCCATGCTCTCATCTAACCCTGACAGGAAGATCCCAGCCTGTCCTTGCCCTTCCTAAAATATCTGCTTGGATTATTGGTGCTATAAGAAAAAAAACAGAGGTCGAAAAATAGGAACAGTATTACAGTGCATGTTTTCTTAAACATAAAATTTGACCTTTCTAAGATCTTTGAAACTAAACCTACGTTATTAGAGGCTTAGGCACTAAGTCTCTGTCTAGGAGTAGTGCAATCAGAACTCTGTTCAGACATTTGTTGCTTGCCGTGCAGATACCAGTTATTAAGAAAGTTTTAAGCTATACCAGTTCAGCCAGAGGTAACAGTCACTAACAGACGTAGCAAAACCTGATCTCAGATAAGACGCCACGTTATGGACTGAAGGTGGTTTGGACCCAGGCAAGTCAGTGCTCTGTGAACTTGTGGATTAGACAGCAGTTCGGGAATTTGTTTTAAGCAGGGGCAGAGATGTGAAACAAATAAGACTATGCAGAAAGACTGAGGTCACAATATACGATCTGAAAGGTACCCCAATGCTTGATTAACCTGAGTAGTATTTTTAATAGGCTCTGCAAGAAAAATCACCCAACACTGTTAAATTTTTAAGACGGACAGGTCAGAACACAATAGAGAGCAATAAAATTCTTCAGTGCATGGTGAGCACGCAGCTTTCACACTTGCTCTGGAACAGGCTACAGTGTGTGGCTTGCTCCACATCGCTTCCAGTCTATGGGACGTTTGCCAAGCATGTCCATATGAAAAATAGAAATGTCATCAACAGCAAAAAAAAAATCCAACAACCTGAAATGACCCCACAGTGGGGAATTTCTGATCCCATGGTCTTTTTCCAACAGTAACAGAAAAGTATGTCAGTTCTGTGCATTGGTGAGGCCTGCCACTTCAGAGCAAAGTATCACAGAAACACTCCTGTGTGGTTTTGTGCAGAGAGAACTACAACAGTTATTCCATCAGCAGCCTGCTTCAGAATACTATTTGCTGCCCATCTGCCCCTCCTGACCATCTTTTTTCTATCTTCAGATTTAATTTCACAAACAAAACTCGTATTTGTTGGAAAAGTCACTACATTCTTTGTCTACAAGGTTATTGTATAGTTTTTTTCTTCTATATCAAAGGACACTGCTGAATGACAACTATTCGCTGTTAAGACTTTTTAAAGAACAAAACAAAATGAAAACAAAACACTGAGTGAGACTTCAGTTAAGGTGTTATTTATCAAAATACTTTACCAGCAGTTTCTGGTGAACCAACCTGGCCCCCTGTCAGTGCATATGACAAGCTGAAGCTATACTACCAGAGTATGAACACAAGAAACTGAAGTCCCAGCTTGGTTTGTGCACTCACATTTCCAAGATATGTTTAGCTCTTATTTGCCTCTCACATTTCCCTTTCCCCTCTCTGAGCACCTCTGTTACTCCCTGATTTGGGAATCACTAACTCCAGCAATGATACAGGCAATGACACAATCACCTACTACACCAAAATATATCCTGACAGGCCTAATGAGTAACACAGAAAGCTGGAATAAAAGCCTTTGGGGGTGTGAAGGGGTGTTACTGAATTCCCATTAGGCATTTCAAACAAAATATTTTAGTTGACCTGCTCCACATCCCTTCCGATCCCCTCAGATCCAATGACAGAATTTGCTTCTCAGTCCTGTGTGCTGCCAGATCAACCCACAATATGCTTTAGAGGACACATGAAGCAACTGTTTACTTTTGAGCTATGCCAAGAACAATATTCGCAGACCACTGAAAGTAAAAAAGTGCTGTCCTCAGCTGCAATGGCACACAGATCCAGTAAATCATCAATGTGAATATTTCTAAGTATCCAATAAGGAAAGAAAAAAAGACATATTTTTACTAATAGTGGCAAAACTATGGGAACATTACAAAAATTCTGCCATTAGTCTGATAAATAAATCCAGTGATGTCAGCAGACAGATTTCCCGTAGGCCTTTCAGTAGGCCTTGAATCTTACCAGGGGCTCACAGATCCATTAAGGATGTAATTTCTATTAGATTGTTATTGTACACACATGCATGACTTACACAGCAAGAAAAAGCTAAGTGTGTATTAACTATGATGAGACCTGGTGGTTCTAAGCCATGAGGAACGATTAGCAGTAAATTTGCATGACCTCAAGCAATGTACAGATTTTACCTGGCATCAACATTTACTTGGGTAACTTAACACAGAGAGAGAGATGTACTTTCTGTTCTTGATTGGAACTATTTATAATTTTAAATGTTAATTGGAGAATTGTAGAATACTGTTTCCAGAATAATAGTTACACAAATTTAAGTTTTATTTTTCACACCTGCTTTCTGAGGGGTTAGAAACACACTCAATATGATACATAAACAAATTTCTAACTTGTTTTACCTGTGGCCAGTAGTCATGATTGCCTAAGGCCGGGAAAACCTGAAGATCTGGAAAGAAATTATGAATTGTAGAACTCATATTGCCAATGATGCTAATGACCAACTTTGTGGAGAGTTCTTTTACAGGAACATGAGGAGGGCTATCTCTGAAAACGGAAAAGGCTTTATTAACAAAGGTTTATTAGCAACATAAGGAAAGGCAAAAAATTCTGCAAACACATCTACATTCTAGCATGTAATACTACTATAGGCTCTTTAATTAAAATCATAGAATTGCCTGAAAGGCTCTCTGCAAAGGCTTTTTTTAAAAAAAACCAAACAAGTAGACTAATATTTATCCTATGATTCACATTTATCATTACTAAGGTTTCCTAGCAATTAAATGAATTCAACTCCATCGTTTTGAGCTACTGTGCAGTTTGGGTTATATATCTTCTGTCATCTGCACAACCTTGTGAGTTTATTTTTCCCCTTATAACAACATCCTGTTGCAAATGAAGTACAATAAGGTAAGTGAAATAAATTAATCACTTGTCTTTACATATTCATATTTCTTAACACCCTTCCCCCAGCAAAATTAAGTGACATAACATATATAACCTTTCCAGCAAAAAAGACCCTGTCATTGATAAACAAACTAGTTCTCACAAACACTCAAAGATACTACTCTCTTTAATAAATTATCCATTGATGTATACCATAAAAAATTACGTGATGGTAGAACAGAGAATTTTGCTATGGCAGAAGGGTAAATTAATGCTATCTTTTATGAATACCTAGAAAGTAACAGGGCATGGTACTATCGAGCTACTCTTATGCCTCCCTTTCACACTTCTTTCTCCAGTCCCACTGCTAAGGCACACAAAGCCTCACAGATAACACCTGTGTGAGAGAGAGAGTATTATTATGCCCATTTTCTAATAAGGAACATCGGCACAGAAAAGGTAAACGTTTTACTCAACAGGGGATAGCACACATCCAAAATACTGCAATGAGGGACTATGAAACCACACTTTCTTTAAAGCAGATGCAGCTATGAGCGATAGTAATGAAGAGAGAGACAGCATCTACGACACTGTTATCTTACCCCCACTAGCCCCTGATCTAAAATTCATACAAGCACCAAACCCAAATGGTAACTTTATACACTTTAAAAAAAAAAAACCATATACTATAGTATTGCTTGATTCTAGTTACCTCTTACAGAACCAAATAAAATATAGTTAAAGGCTGTCTTCTAAAAAGGGATGCACTTTAGATGTAATGACCTTAAGACCCACAAAATCCAATACCTCCCATAATAATTCATTCCAGTCAGTTATTCCTCTGACTTTTCTTTTTGCTTTTTCCACTTCCCACCCTCCCCACGCAATTTCTATTAACTTACASTAATACAGTCATGTGGTAAATGTCCCAATGAACAGCCCAACAATATCCAGAAATAATTACAGAGATCGAAATCTGTTCCTGAGGCCTTATATTCTCAGTCTTCCACTTATTAGCCATTTGGACAACTAAAGGGACTATTTAAAAGTAGCATTTGTGAGATACTGAACTCAGATCTGTTGGTACAAATATAAACTTGTGAATTACTGCACTATATGGTTATCCAGCTGTTAAAAGCTTTAACTGCCGAGTGACCTGAACACTCACCCCGTCCAAATCATGAATGAAACCTGCTGTTCTGAATCCTTCATGAATGCAAATGCTGACAAAATAAGTTGATATGGAGAATCACACAAAAAGTCTCCAAAAGGGCCTGGGTTGGAGGCATTGGCTCCTTTGGAAGAAGAACAAACTTTGGTGCGATCAGGGGTAATGTGGTAAGTCGGATCTAAATGTAGGTCAGATACATGCCAGAACTGCCCTGTTTTCAGAAAACAAAGATTAAAGAAAATGCATTATTTGCATTTGAACTGGATATACATGGGTAATGCCAAGTTTGCTCCAGTTTGTCTACTGCTATTCCTCTTTCAAGTTTTGAAAAGGAGAATAAATTTAACAAATTGCTGCTTAGCCCATCTGATAAGTGTGGGCGGGTTCTGCATTCCTGACAAGAGTCCTTCACGTAGTCTGCTTAGAAAAACTGAGAACAGAAGCAAAGGCATAGGTTTAAGCTATTCAGCAGAAAAAAAATGGAGGTTGGTAGGGACTGGAAAATCAGCTCCTCTTCATTAATAGCAATCTGGAAACTGGAAAGTAGAGGAGGCGATAGAAGGACTTCTCCACTCCACCACCTGAAAAGAGAGGGAGTTGCATTTTAATTATTTTTCCAGACCCTCCCTGACTGGAAGCTACTATAAAACATCACAGTCTAGAAAGAAAGGCAAGAAACAACATGTGTGCAAAAATTTCAAAGCTGCTCTTCTCCCCAGCAGCCGCAGTAGCAAAGAGACTGGGCTTCTCACCAGAGAGGTGCGTCAGCCTCACCTACTCACTACTTTCCAGGCTGACACATTCTCAGCCACTGCTACTTAGCACTGCACAGAAAAAGGAGCTGAAAAGTACAGGAATACGGTGAACAAGATGAATTAAGCTTGTATTACACTACCAGCCTTCAAGTTTCATGTAAAACAAGAGTGATTTCTTTCTGTCAGTTTCAAAGCACTTGGGAAAGGCACATGTGTATCTGGGGTAGTGGTTGTGAAACTGGGACAGATATAAATTGATTTTTCCCAAGGTCACATGCTCACTCCGTGGCACAGCAGGCACCACGCGACTGGACCCCGTGGAGTTTTATTTCAGGAAGCAGAGACCAGCAGCGATCTTCGAAATCTGCAACACTGCAACTCCCACCAACAGGAGACAGAGAAACCCCTGGACACCWCTGCCTGTTTGGTCCGAGGCACGTAGGAGTCGCAGGGAATGAAAATCCTGTGGAAACCATTTCAGAGCACTCACCTGCGTACACTACCGCTCCGCGGATCACACCAGGCAGAGCATGTGTGTGTTTGCTGACAGCACAGAAACCAAATTTAATGTTTGCAGTGCGTGCCTCAGGACACCGTGCCAAAGGCAGGGCAGGGCTCACCTTACCTGCCACCGACCCGAGGGCCGGCCTACCCTGGCTAACTAAATATAAACCCCATTTAACCCTCCCATACCTGAATAGCGATGTATTTACTTATTTAAAGTCACATGAAGTTGAAGCCAGTTGGGACAGGGAATACCACTGCAGCAGTCTACGTGCGGGCAACAGCGAGAAGGGAAGGAAAAGAAGGCGCAAGAGGGGAGCACGTACCCCGGGCCCCCGCGCTGGCAGCACGGAGGGGCGGGCGGCGCCCCCCGGCCGGGCCTCCCTTAGCCGGGGAATCACCGCGGGGCGCGGCTGCCGCTCGGGGCCGAGCTGCCCCTCACCCACCTCCCCCGGCCTCCACGGGCGGCCCCAGCCGGGCCCCTGCCCGCCGTCACCCTGCGCGGGGGCGGCCCCGCTCAGCCGCTCCCCCCCCCGCGGACTCACCCACAGCGGAGCGGGGCTGCGGGCCGGACGGCGCCGCCTCCAGCGCGGAGCAGAGCAGCGCCAGGCTGAGGGCCAAGCGGGCGGCGCGTCCCCCCCGCAGCTCCATGTTGGCCGTCCTGGGAGCGACCTGCCCGCCGACGGCTGCTCATGTGACCGCCCCGGCGCGGAGGAAAGGGGCGAGCCCGGGACGGCTTGTGCAAGCCCCGGCCCTTCGCTGCCTCCCCGGGGCTGCCGGAAGCCGCCACCGCGCCCCGCCCGCACGACCGGGGGCCAAAAGCCGCTCCTGGCCGGGGCACCCCGCTCGCTGCTGGGCGGCGGCACCTGAGGGGGGCGGCGGGGGAGCTGCCGTCGCCTCAGCCGGCCGTGCCACCCTGCTCGCTGCTGGGCGGCGGCACCTGAGGGGGGCGGCGGGGGAGCTGCCGTCGCCTCAGCCGGCCGTGCCGGGGTGACCTTCAGGAGGTGCCGCCCCCGGGTCAGTACTGAGACGCTGAGGACCTCGTAGGAGCCAGCCTGGCCGCGGGCAGGGCTAAATTCACGGCACCGGCAGATTTGAGGCGGCCTCGAAGGAAGGTGAGGCGGGAAGGCGGGAGTGCCTTCCCCGCTCGGCCGGTGGCCTGTGGCACCCGGCGGGCCCGTCCCTTCGAGCCCTGGGCTCCCAGCAAGGGGTTACGGCTCTGTGAAGCGGCTGGGACCGGTGGCTGAAAATCCTTCCCCCCAGAGCCAGCCGTGGCCCCGCCGGTGCTACCGACCGGCAGAGCTGGGGCGCGAAACGCCTCTGACGGGCAGCGCTGCTGCCGGCCGGGCGGGGCCGGGCGCCCTGGGGCACTGCCGAACTCTGCCCCGGGCAGACTGCGCTCGGATGCCGTACAGGAGTCTCGAGCATCTTTTGGAAGGAACGTTTCTCACAGTGTACATGTAAGAATGGATCCTGGTTACTTAACACGCTTTAAAATTAAAAAAGCTGATGAAATGTGCCATCAAGTACACCTTTAATACAGCTTAAGGAAAATGCTGAGGTGTATYGTAAATGCGAGTCTCCATTGCTAAGGCCTCATGGTAGCGGAGCTGCTATTTATTGCTGAAGTCGGAGTAGTTTCCGGTGAAGGAAGAGGAGTCGGTGTCAGTTTTAAGAGCAGACCAGAATAATGGTGTCATGGATGCCATACCAGCCCCCAAACATCCCACTGCTCGTTGTGCTGTTCCAACAGATCTGCCTTCCTGGGCTTTGCAAAGCCATTTTATCAGCTGCTGGAAGTCCCGTGTGTCTGTATTTTCCTCACTTTTCCACTCCTTTGAGCAGCGCCACAGGCACTTTGCAGGTACCACTTCTCCATTTTTCTCCCCCTCATTTAATTTGACATTTAGACTAGATACAAGGAAGAAATTTTTTACGCTGAGGGTGGTGAAACACTGGAACAGGTTGCCCAGAGAGGTGGTAGATGCCCCATCCCTGGAAACACAGTCAGGTTGGACGAGGCTCTGAGCAACCTGATCAAGTTGAAGATGTCCCTGGCCACAGCAGGGGGGTTGGACTAGATGATCTTTAAAGGTCCCTTCCAACCCAAACTATTCTATGATTCTATGATTAATGTTGTTCATCTTTAGAATAGCAAAAGACTTCACCAATAAGCTTCACGATGGTTTCATGTGACTTATAGAACATATGTATGTAGGGAAAAGTAACCTTTGTTTAAAATGACTGTAATGTAAAATATCTACTGTTCAGGGTTTATTTGTAAACCGTGTCTTAACGATCTGTCTCTGCATTCCTTTCCTCATATTTAATAAAAACCTTTATTTTTTTAATTCATGACCCCACAAATCACTTGTCATGAAGATCAATGCCAGTACTGGGGATCCAAGTCTGTTTTCCCCAGTGATGAAGGAAAAGCAGCTGCTCCCACCTTTCTGAGATGGGGTGGCTGGGAAGGACAGTCATGTGCGAATGCACCCACAGGCAAACAGGCAGCAACGGAGAGGAGACAGATGAAAGCTGTATTAGGTACCGAAGCTGAGGATTAAATGAACTAATAAAACTGAAGGGCAGAAGATGCTGTTTCAACATAACTTGCACTATAGCAGCTGAAGCAGCCCAAAACAGAGACTGCAGCTCCCCATACCACTCACTGGAACAAGTTCTGCTTTTCATTTCTCTGATGAAAAATGTTAGCTCCTAGATTTTAAAAATGATCAATATCCACCAAATAAAACATTTGTAATGGTCCATAATTAAGGACTCTTAGTGTTCCCCGCAAGAGAAAACAGACTTGGATGTTCCTTTCAGGCAGCTTCTTTGTGAAAAAGTAAAGCTAACATTAAATTTTGTGTTTGTGTTGGTTAGGTGCCATAGTTGTGTCTGAACTTTTATCAGGTAAGTGAGATGAGCAGCCTATGTTATCCTAGCTATCCAGGGAAGCAAGAAGCCACTTCCCATGATACCAAGTAGCAGATCTGAAGGATGGCACAGTGCAGTATTAGGCCCGGGAAGTTGGGCAGGATGCCCCTCCTGCACCGCCCTCTGCAGCCACACGCCCCAGGAGTACTGACCAGCTAAAAGCCACGGCTCAGCCCTGCCTTTGTTTGAAAGGTCGTAGGTAGCTACACCTCCATGTGGTCCACTGAGTCAGTGTGTCAGAAAACATGGACTCTCCAAACAATCTCCTCCGTGCTGCCAGAAACCTGTTTCAATTTTCCTAATAATCTGAAGTGTAAGGCAGTTTTTCCCACCCTGGTCTTTTAGGGAATATTCTTCAGGAGTAAGGTTTTAATTTCTCTCTTTTAAGCAGCATTTTATTTTAAATTGCTCACAGTGCAAATTGTTATCTCCTGTACATATTAGCTATGAAACTACAGCTCAGGGAGGGGAATCTCAGAAGGTTTGTCTTGTGCTGTTTTCCCCCCATCCCTGTGGAGACTGAGGAAAGATAAGCTTTGTACTTTAGCTTGCCCCAGTCCTGCCTTTTATCATGTTGGTCCCTTCCTCCCATCCTGTGAAACACTTCAATCTTTGCACTTTGATTTACTTCAATCTTTTGTGTATTAGCAAAAAAGCCCACCAAAACAAATGAAAAAAACTCATAACTATTAAAACCAAAACTACAGGATCCCCCCCGACATTGAAGACTATCTATTGACCTTAGCATGCACTGGGTAACAAATTCCCAGTGAAGAAAAGAACTGAAACTGGCTTGAGTCTCTCACTTCTCTGCCTACGTATATAAAGACAGGGGCTTTAGATTTCTCCAGCAAAAAGAAGCCACCGAAATAGAGTGAAGGCAATTTTTTGTTTCCCTTGTACTATACATCACAGAGAGAGGCTGCTGCAGCGTTGTGTACCACATGCTTTTCCATTGTTTAACTCAGAAAAAAGGAACTTCCGACAACTCCCTCCAGAACACTGGAATATTAGCCAATTAAATGCAAAAGGAGCACAGGTTTAAAAAAATTTTTAATTTGTTTGATCTGCATTCCAAAACAATTCAAATATGTTCCATTTACTGTAAAAAAGAGAGGCAAGTGTTTCAGAAATTTAATGCAAAGTTTAACCTGTTTCACTATACAGCACAAGCTTGCCAATTTGATGGCATAAAGTTTTTTTAAAAAAAACACCCCCCCAAAACTATTTATTAACATTTCATTCCAGAAATGTGCATTTTAGCTACGTTCGATTATGGACGGTACATTAATCCATCCAGCAGAAGTAACATCTGGACAGAGGTCAGGTAAACTCTACGCTTTCTCATAGTGGCGAACAGCAACCACATCACCAAAGGTGAGAGTCTGCAAGTCCAAGGAAAAGACAGACACGTTAGATGCTGGACCGTTTTCTGTAATGACTTAACATATTGAGAAGTCCATGCTAGAGAGCAAGGCTGTTTTACATTATGTAATTTATATCTAGTTGGTCTAGATTATTGGTATTTTAAATGAACAARAGGTAAAACCTCAAAGTTATGGATCCCATAATAAGCATAACTTTCTCCTTGCTACTTTCAAACCCAAGAAGCACATAATGCACACGTACAAGGCAATTGAAGTGAGACTAGAAATTACTGTTTAATTTTTCTAATTCCGTGAATGTAATTTCTTAAATATAGCATTGTTTTAATACAGATTTAACACTTATTTTCCCAAAGCTGATCACATTGCAAAACGTGCAATCTAAAATCCAAGTCCTCTATACCCATATTCTATACTATTATGCACAAGCATATACTTAAGGAGAACCTGGTATTAAAATAAATGCATTCTGTGCACTTATGTAGCTAGAACTACCAAATATTTTAGTTACTGCAGTTGTGCAGAACACTAACTGCAGCGTGTGAGCTTTGGAGGTGTTTCCTGAAGTGGAACAGGGCATCTCACCATGTTCAAATTCCAAAGGAAAAGGTTTTCTGTATATGTGTGTAGCTGTTTCCAAAACCAAAGCATGTATTTTCCCTTGAATCGCTTGTCACGTTGTGTTGCACTGACTGTATGCTTTAAGGTTTTAATTATTTGGAAGTCTCCATCCGTACAGATACTCTCTGAAGTATTTAGAAAACAAGCTAACTGGTTTTCTCCAACAGCCAAGTCACATTGATTAGTATAGCTGAAGAGGTTTTATTTTTGAAAGTTACATCTCTGGGCCAAAAATAAGCCTGCGAAGTGCCACCCTGGACATTAAATACAGTAACATACACCATTTATTCACCCCATACTCCTGTTCCTGAAAAGTCAGGATAAGAATGTGAATTTAAAACAAGACTTTTCTTCACACAATTGCTGTTTATCGTAGTTTTTAACAAGATAGGAGGAATAAAGCTTTTATTATTAAATATGAAAATGGTATTACCTCCTGCAATATTGTAATTTTATTTTCCTAGGGAAATACTTTTTCTATGTAATTAAATATTATTTATGCATGCATATATAAAACAATTTTTTAAATAAATCTAAGTTAGCACTGGTAACAGAGCATTGCCTATATAATCAAGAACTTTGTATCTTTTCCAGCTCACCAGGACTTTTTTTGCTTGGGCATTTACACAAACTCTAGAAAGAACGTATACACTCTGGAAATCCACTGGCCAGCCTGCCTAAACCATTAGCAATTTTTCAGTTGTCAGTAAAACAAGACGCAAAACAAAACAAAATAAATATTTGGAAAATCTCTGCTAGCTTTCACCACCAATTAGTTTAAGGTTTCGTGTGTAAGTAACACTATCTGTTCATAAAGCTTCAGATAAATGTAAGTGAGGGGTGCTAGCAGTATATGTGAATGTTCAGTGAGCTTTATACCTACCATTACCATTTTGCCATCCTTTATTTCTCTCACAAAGTTTGTCTCCTTGCCGTCCCACTTCTGTACGTGCACTAGCTTGTCTCCATCCAGGGTCACAACTGACTGTGAGATACCAAGAAACACAAAGGCATTCATTTATTTGGGGTATTTGGGATTCTGCTCACACATTCAGCATGCACTATTCTATTGAATTCTCTTCAATAGATGGATGTGGATCTAGAATGATAAAGTAGTCCCAGCCATTTTAAAGCCAAGCCCATGAATCATCCTCGTTTTAAGCATGAACTCCATACAAGACTTGTTTGTGTCAAAGGATGAAAAAAAGTTGTTTCCTTTGAGTTCCAGTCTCACAAGAACCACTGTTTCAGATGTGCTTTGGGATAACGTTCATGTTAAGCCCCCAAAGATGCAGGGAAGAAGGCATTTCCCCATTTCGACTGGAAAAAGCTATGCCAAATGATACTTGGATTGAAAGAAAAGTGGGCAGCTAACACAATTCTTCGACACTGGAAGGTAAAGGGGCGGCTGGCGACACGACACATTGCTTTAGTCAAGACATGGTGTAAGTAGGCAAGCAAGATGCCATCTTGCCGTTTGTTTCCTGTCCTTCACAGTGCTACAACCGGCAGTAGCAGAAGTTACATTTTTTTCCTTTGACCCTACCAAAGATACAGCCTCGGGGGCGGGAGTGGGGAGGAAGAAGAGAAAGAAGAAGCCACTGCAGCCCGAGTTCACTTACTTTGCAGTTTCTGTCATCGGGGGTAGTTTCATCAAATTCCTCTCCAAGTTTAAAGCCGATTTCTGTGTTTTTGAAAGTGCTCTGAGTCCTGATCACAACTTTGTCCCCCTCGCTGCTGATAATCACAGTGGGTTTAGTCACATTCCCCACCTGCCGTGTAGCAAACCCCACTCCTAGACCATCGGGAAAAGAGAAATCCATCAGACATTCGGGTTTTTACGTCTTTTTTGCCACACATCGAGGTACAGAAATCTCTTCCCCCGCTCTACAGCTTTAAGCAATGACAGTGAAATGCTACTTTCTGCTTCGCTTGTGCCCTTACACCTAAAGTATCCATAGGTACTCTCCGCACACAGCTGTAGCTCTGTACGCTCCCCTACCTCCGAGCGCCGTGACAAGGAACCTAATTCAGCAGCACGGCATGCCCAAGCAGCGCCGCGGAACGGGCGGCAATCGCGTCTGCTGCTGTGGATCTCAGTTCGTTATCACTCCAGCATAATGATTCCTTTTTCGTTTGTTTCCAGCTTATCTGCAGGCAGCATTTGCCCTTCTTTCATACGCTTTCCCTAACCCGGGGGCATCTCCCGGAGCCTCTCCCCAGCAGGACGGCTCTCACGCAAACACACCCCGGCCCCCCCGGATGAACGACCCGCATCAAATTAACTCTATTGATAGAGACACAGCCGCCCAAACCTCCCCCGCCCCTGCGAATGCCTCACCTGCACCCCTGGCACTGGGGGGCTTTTTAAATTTTTAATTTTTTTTTTAGGATGGTGCAGAATTCCAGATCTCCTGCTGCTGCCGCCCGGCCGTACCTACCCAGCGCCTTCATGTACTCGTCGAAGTTGTGGCTGTCCACCAGCTTCCAAGTGGCGCAGAAAGCCTCGACCATGGCGGCCGGCTGCAGGTGCCAATCGCGGTGCCGGGGGGGGGACGGGAAGCGCCACTGCCGCCGCGCCGCCCCGCATTTAAAGCCGGCGCCCGGCGGGGGGCCGGGAGGCGGGGGGTAGCCGCGGTCCGCCCCCGCCGGCCGGGACGGCAGCGGCGGGACGGCGCCTCCCCGCCCCGCCGGGGGAGGGCGCTCCCCGCCGCCGCCCCCGCCGCCGGGCAGGGGCGAGGGGGGCCGCCGGCCAGGGCCGCCCCGCAGGTCGGGGCGCTCAGCGGGACACCGAGGGGGAAGGGAGAGGGCTGCCGCCGCCTACGGCACGGCGGCGTGTGCGACACCGCACCTCACCTGAGCCGCCCCACGGCCTCCCGCCGTCCGCCCGCGGTGCTGTCCCTGTTGAAGTAACAYGGGCAGAAAGAGAAGCGGGCGCCACATGTGAAGTACTCCACTGAATAAAAATACAGGGTCGCAATGCTGCTGCAGAACGCCTTCTCTAAAAGCTTTTGCGTGAAGATTTTCAAGCCCGGTTTGGTACTGGCCAAGTACAGATCCCTTTCCCCCAACACCACATGGCATCTATATGGATGCTGTTCGAAATTGGCATTTGCTATTGCTGGCTGGAAACAGCATCTTGCCTCCACAACTGGCAGCATCTGGAAACTAAGAATGAAGAAAGAAGGAAAAGAGCTTAAAACTGTTTCATCTAATATGATTTTCTTCTGCTAGAGAGGGAATGTTTTCCTTCTTCTAGTTGTTCTTTCAAATTCAGTGAAGGCACTAGGTAGCCATCTTGTCTCTTGAGTGTTTTTCAGAAAGCAGTCTGTCTCCGTGGGACAAGCCATGGTGTTGGCTTTTCCAGACCAATGGCTTGGACGGATTCCAGAGTTGTGAATCTAGCTCTTCAGCTCTCGTAACAAAACTTTCTGTGATTTAGGAACAAAACCTCAACGATTTTCTACCTGGTCCAGCCATATGAAATATAAATAATTATGAATATTTTCCTAGTATTTTTAAATTAGTTTTTTACTGTCATTTGCATTTCTTTCAAGCTCCTGTAGTATATGGCACATTCTTTGGGTGTAGGGCAAGTGATGCTTCTGATGGGATTTTAATTTAATTTGCCACTTTTTCACTTGTCCTCAGAAAGAACTAACCCCTCTCTGAATTAACCCCAGGAATATAACCCTAACTCCTTTTACCACACAACAAAATTTTTGTTAGTCTTGATAACCTAAGGGTATGAACTAGTGCATCTATTTCTCTTTAACCCTCCGTCCACTTACTCTGAAGTACAGAGAGAGACACAAAGTGCCCTCCTGCAGCTGCTCAGTTTATGTCTGACTTCCTCTTCTGACCTGCACTTCCGAGACTTTTCAGCTAGTGCTCAGAAAGCCAGGGAGGGTAAGAGCATCACTTGAAATAACAGACCGTCAATTGTTGTTCCTGAGGCTGAAAGAAATCAAGTCTTTTTTTTGTCAAGGTTGAATAATGCYGTGTCTCCAAAGTTTGCACAGAATACCAGCCTTACTGGTGCATCTCATACRGATGTCCACTAACCTAATGTCTGCAGTCAGTCAAACCCTCTGTAATGAATGAGGAATATGCTTTGTGATTGGCACTGTCATGGCATGGGGCGCACGGGGTTGATACTGTGCATGGGTATCATCCATCCATGCATCCCAAATTCAGTTTGGGAACTGTGTTTCCTCGATACAGTAACTTTACCAAGTATTTAGTAGTGTTCACCACCCGTAGCCAAACTTTGCAGCCATGGTCTCACAGAGCTTCATTGCTGGCACCCAGGCAGCTGACATGCAAGTACATGCAAACTGACCTCGCCACTCACCTGCTTCATCCGAGATGCATCATATTACATCCTAAATGATTTTACCAATATCCTCATGAACTGACAGTGTCTCCGCTCCCAGTACTGACAAGACGGAGTTACCTGCTCATGTAGATTCTGTTTGCAGAAGCCCTGGAGCTCCGCTGATCCTTCTGGTGCAGATGTGTGCACAGAGCCCTGGGAGAGCTCYTCGCTCTCAATGCTCACCGGGGCTTGCTGTATAGAACCAGCCTCATGGACTTTGTGTGATATAAAACTCCTGAAAGTGATTCAGTGCTGCTGCCGATAGCTGGACTCCTCAAGGACACTTCTGCCTTGCACCTTCTTCCAGACGGTGCTGCAACCTGGTCCTTGGGAGGTAGCCACTTCAGGATCCTTCATAATTTAAGCAATCATACCTACACTGATGGCTCAGTTCTACCAGGATTTCTCAACATACTTTAGCTAAGACAAGTACCTAGTCTTAAGAAAGATATATTCTTTAACACTTTGCACCATGCTTCGGATGTAAAACAGCATCTGCTAAAATGTTCACGTTCCTTCTGCTGCTTAGGTAGATTGCCAAAGTCATCACACCAGGTTTTATGATGGTGAGATCCCACCTGTCTGTGTTAGTGATGATTTGGGAGCAGGATAAACCAACAGTAGGAAATGTTACATTATTGACAACTTGTGGGGTGACAAGCCACAGCCAAAAATGTTTTCCATGGCATCTTATGCCCTATATTTGCTTGTGGATCCTTATGTGAGAGTTGTGTTAATGTCAACAGCTAGTACAAGTCATCCTGATCTATATAAATGCTTTGCTATGGCTGGAATGGAGATAGCAGCGTGAAATACACTGACCTGGTGTGCATTTTAGGTTGCTGCGCAAGAGACCAGCTTGGAGTTTCTTTTATGCTGTCAGCAGAGTTTGAATGTTTTAACAGACTGCATACTCCCCTGTAAAAAGCCTGTGTGACAAAAGATGTCTCTGGAGATTCCTCTTTGAACACCCAGGTACTCATTCTCATTTACACTAAACTCTTTACACCACCTGAGCAGTGTTAAGTAGGCACATTTGCATTCTCTGTGCAAGGCCTGCTTGAAAGATGAAAATGCTGTGGCAAGACATCCCTGTGTAATAAGTAATCCTTGCTTCCAAAGGCCATCCAAGGTGAATGTGGGACTGCTCTAACCTTCAGCCTTTGGATACGGGACACAAAAACTGCTTTTGGCTACCTTTTCCCCCTGTTATATCCCTGCTTCACATGCCCTCAGGCATTCAGAGAATGAGGCGCTCAGCCTCATTCAGCCTTCATTCAGTCCTTGGAAAAAAAATTCACTTGTTCAGAAAAAAACCAAAAAGGGCACCATAGTATGGCCACCAGGCTCCTGTGGTAGAAAAGTCTGACCAAGAGGTTCTCTCATGTGTGGATTCCTCATAATCAATGTCAGGAACTGCTGAGCATCTAATCACTGCAGCCAGTCACTAAGGGCTTAGTACTCTGGTTATGGAAATGTAGTGAAATTGGTGCAGCTAATGTTTGAAGTCAGGTTTATCTATCCTTCTGCTGTGTCCCTCTGTGGATCTAACACAGGAGGGGCACTCCTGCTACACCAATTCAGTTAAACCTATCCTTTTGCCATCCTTGCAGTACAATAGCCAAGAATAACATATTACTCTGTAGAGTCTGATCAGTAGTTAAGGGGATACTATGTTGTAAGACCTTCAGATAATTTAGTGATGACTGCATTATTCAAACATTTCTGTGTTCAGGGCAGTGAAGACCCTGGAACTGCAGAGCATTTTYACCCATGTGTGCAACAAAGGGTAGCAGTGACACCAGGGCCTAACTCCCCTGGTACGAAAGCAGATGTAGGCATTCAAAGGCCTGTTAGGTATTGAATCCCATTGAAAGCCAACATGATTCAGAGTCATAACTCACTTAGGCATTTTGGTAATCTCTTAGCATTCTGAAACATATAGGGCGCTACTTTTGAATTAAGGTAATTGAAAATAATGTGTAGCTGAAAGTAGAAGAAATTTCCTCCAATTATGGACAGCAGACTAGGGTATTCTCAGCACATTTTAACCTTGTTTGAAGCCCTGCTGTGAATCTCTGTGCAGCTTTGATCTCAGTGTAATACAGAAATGACCAGATTTTAGTAGCTATTGTGTCAGATGGGATGATACTGCTTCAGGGCTGAGTGTGATTTGATTTTTGGTGCTGCAGAAAAACCTAATGTCAAACAGGGCAGTAGAATGTCCTTAACTAAAATTATCTCATGTGACCTCTAGCTGTCTAAGAGATTTGCTGATCCCCTAATAAAAATAAACTATCTCAGTGCTGTCGGTGAGTCACAGAAAATCACCAGGTTTACTCTGTTGATGGGCAGCTCTTTAGAAATCCCAGTTTAAACAAAAGAGATAAATGCCTTACGGAGAAGTCGCCCAATTATGCAGCTACACAAGCAAGTGGTCACAGAATGGCCCCAGGTACAAAGCAGCTGTATGAATCCAGTCTTGTGCTGTGTAAATGCCATGGGAAGGGCTTTGCTGGAACTGCGGACCAGATGATAGGCAAGGTGCAAGGTAACGCAGGCAGGAACAGGGAAGACGTGTTTATACCGTATCCCTTCTAAGAGCATGGCATACCTTAGGCAAAGCTTAGGAGCATGTTCAGCAGGCTTCCTGCCACTGTAAAAGCTCAACCAGAATAATGCCAGGACAGGCTAACATTAGAGCACAAGTCATGTTAAGGTCTAATTCTGGTGTCTCTTGGTAATTGGTGAAAACGAAGTAGTCTATGATCATGTATTTCATTCTTGTAGACTCTCTCTTAGGTTACAAATTGGTGTGACATGAGATTAGGAAGTCCTGGAAAGTAAATACCTGCTAATACCTCATTATGAACTATTAGACATTTATTCGGATTGGTTTAAGCTGAGAGGACAGCTGGTCTACAATGGTTTAAAGAAGGAAGCAAATACTACTAAATATCTCCAGGGTCTTCTCTGCTTCTTAAAGGCATTTGGGGGGTTGTTATCTGTTGTCTAATATTACTGTATCTACCATTTAAAGGACTCAAGTCAGAGGCTCTTCTCAAAGAACTAGCCTGCGCTAAAGCCAGCCACCTTCCTGGCTCCCAGTTCTATTTATTGAAGAAGCAGTTATTTTAACTTTGTACCATTAGGCCTTTGGCTATTTTAGTATTTGTCTTTGCTTTCTTTTGTGTTTAAGAGTAGAAAAACTATTTAAAAGCCTCTAAAATGTAACAGAAATGTCTGATACTGGGTGTCACTTACAATAGCTGTCTAGTTATTGTAAAATCAATAGAAGAAATCATCTTTCCAGACTTAAAATTTCAGCATGGCCAAATGTAAGCTCATACACTGAGGAAGAAAGAAATACAGTCTTATAAATAAGCAACTGACTATTTCAGGGGTAATAATGACTCAGAGAAATTTAGAAGGCATATGAATAAGCTGAACACACTAAGTTAAAATAATCCTTATGTGCATAAATGGAAAAATAGCACATAGCTTTAAGGAGATTAGATGACTTGCATTTGACTTGTTGCAACTGATTCTGGAAGACTTGTGTAGATTTGGTGTTCAGAGCAGCCCAGTGAGAATATTAGTGGAGCAGAAACACGCTCTGTATTAAGGTCCAAGGATTCTGTATTATAACAAAGGTAGGGAATGATTTTTATCATCATCAATACAAATTTTACAGTATTAAAGGTACAGGCGATCTGTAAATGTCGTATTCTCTTTCTGTAGCCCTAGTACATGCCATGGATGCTGTCTAACACTTAATAAGTGCAACTATTTGAAATTCAGTATAGTCAATCTCAAACTAAATCCTTGCAGCATAACAAAAGACAACTTTGCAGTCTGCAGGGCTGGATTTAAGAAACTTTCGGAATAGCTCAATGTACCTTTGTTCTGTTTGTCCATACTGAAGCACTCCATTTGCTGCGATATCCTGAAATCACTCTCAGTATCATCTGAGATTTAGACAAAAAGTAAAATCAGTTTTATTTGACTGAATTACAAATTTAAGAAAATAACTACTGAATTTGGAAAACAGATGCAAAGTAATAACTCAGCTCATTAACTACCTGCATTTGGATACTCCCAGGATCCTCCTTTGTTCCACTCAGCTATGGAGTCACAGGACAGAGTCACAGCCTGCTGGAGCCAGAAGTGATCCCTCAGATACAGCTGGGTATCCCTCAGATACACTCCTCTGGGTTTGTCTCCTCTAAACCGGAATCTCTCACCTGGAGCAAGCCATTTCTTCCAAAGTTCTAAACTAGCAGTGGGTTACAGGGAGTGTTAATGCACCCCCAAGAAATGTCTGAATTCCACAGTCTTGATAAATAATTTAATTAGATTATCAATTTATGGGCCTGTCGTTGATGAAAAAATGCCTGACACAGATCAGGCAGAGGTGCTTTCGAAATGAAACTTCATGCTGGGTGACCTAGATAGAATTACGCACCTAACTTGATTCATTCAAGATTGCAACTATATCCATGCTTTACATATTGGTTTGTGACCAAGTGTTGAGTAATTTCTGAGTTTTCATGAGTCTAAATACGTAAACTTCCTGGAACACAAAATTCTAGAGCAACTTGAAGCCTTGCAGGGTTAAGATATCTCATTACTAGCTTTAAATAGGGACTAGTACCAAGACAAACTTGGGGAAAACTTCAGTCATGCCGGCTGTTTGGAGACAATCCCAGAGAAACAGAAATAAGAGTGATCTCTTCAGTCTGGTACACAAAACTCCAGTCACTCGAAGTTAAGCCTAGAGAAATTTATATTAAAAATGAAGTGCATATTAGCTGTGAGGAGACTTAACCCCTTGACCAGCTTTCAAACTGCCTTACTAGACTTCTCATCCCTGCAAGTTGTAAACTATGCTAACAACCACAGCTATTAGACGTGATGCAGGAAGTAATTCAGAGAAGTTCCATATCCTGGATTATGCAAGAAATCACATGAGATGGTCACAATGGGCAAGTCTAAACCAGGAAACTTAAAAAACACATCCCACTTGCTGAGTGTGGGTTTGTACTTTGCCAAATCCAGAGTCTACTATGGGAAAAGATGCAGATATGCACAGAAAGGAAAATAGGCATGTAGTCCCTGCCTGGTTAATCACAGGACTCACTTTCTGGACTGTAGTGCAGCAAGCGCCAGTGGGAAGTATAGATACATCCACTATTCCTTTAATTCTATACATCCAYGTGTACATGTTTCAAAAGATTTCCCCCTCAGTGTGGTGGTGGTAAATATAACCCAGACACTCTATGTATCACAAAATCCTTAACTAATCTTGTAATAGTTAAACAAGGCTTCTAATAGCATCTTCCTCCAGACCTTTGAAACTTTTTTGAGCAGCTGATCAGTGCTGCAGCCAGAGCTCAGAACATCCGGAGTCCAGAGCCAGCGGAAGGTGCAGGAGCAGGCTGACTCGCTCGCACCATGACTGGCTCAGCCGTTCTGCTAAAAGAAGGGCTACGGAGAGGAAACATGGCACAACTTTCACGCCTTTAACTCCATCTCATTGTCCTTTGTCTCCCCCACCCTTAAATATACTCAGTCTTACATGTCAGCATTTCATTTTATCCTTTATAAGTTTAGCCAGAAGTTTCCACTCATAATAGCCCATGTTAAAAAAAAGATGCAAAGTCAAGAGTTCAAAGGCTGTCTGAAAGAACATGCCTGAAAGAAACTTATTTCAGCACTTTCTTATATTGCAACACCATCTCTATTTGCATAATCACATGCTATTTTTTTTGTAGAGAAGCTTTCCCTCTCTCAGTGCTCAAGACAAAGACTATTCAGGGACTGGCTCAAGGCTCTTTAACGAGTCTGTCTGATATATAAGATCTCTACCCGGTACTTGCTGGGAGGAATAGCAATGAGTTGTCCTTCTACCATCTAATTTTACCGAATACGGAGGCAATTAAAGAGATTAGTTTCTTATATTGGGTGTTTAAAGCACTAACAGTTGATGTTGGGCATAAGGAGGTACAAGTGAGTGAAGCAAGGGGTGAGTACTGAAGAAGGGAAGTGAGTAGATGGATGTGAGCTTTGAATGGAGTTAGATGTGGAGTTAGATGAGAAATTCAGAGGGATGGAAGAAATGGGATGGGATTGTTGAGCAATTAAAGTAGAAGATGGGTACAAAATTGGTGGGAGGAACAAGCAGGTTCAAAATCTGTAGCTCTCCTGCGAAGGCATGTATGGCAGTTTTCTTGTTTTTCACTTARAGGGTGCCTTTCTTCTGTGCTGCACAGGATACCATTGCTCAGCCCCTGCTGTCTGCTGGAAGCTAGAGGTGGCCTAGGTGGCTGCCGGGGAAAGCCTTGCTCCCTGGAGCACTGGGCAGCTGTGTGYGGGTGGCTGCTGGGCCATGGAGGTGCTGCTGGGGAACGGGGGGGTGCAGGAGCAACAGCTATGCTGGAGAGCAAGTAACGTTATTGTGAATAAACCGCTATTTAGCTGGCCAGATGGATACGGGTGCGCTCCGTGTGGAAGGCGCCTTTGAGTGGAGTTCACCTGCCCTCCGCCGGCTGCTGCAGCTCAGCAGGAGCTGCCCGAGGGGGTGTGGTGGGGGAAAGGCCGGCACATTTCAAACTCGTTTCCCCATGCTTTTGAAGACGGGGGGACTTCTGGCGCCTACGAGCCGCCTGGAGGATGAGTCGCCGGGGCAGTTCAAGGGGCAGCGTCGGGGGGGGAGAGGTTGGACGCAGCCGCTGAAGCCGAGGCCTGCCCAGGCCGGCGGCGCCCTCTGCCGCCACCGGCTGGCGCCCCGGGGGAGCACCGTCCTTCGTCCCACCGGCGCCGGGAGGCCGGGGCGTTGCCCCTCTCCCCAGCTCCCCCTCTTTTTCACGTTACGGTTCATACCGAAGGAGGCCCAAACTGTGCCATTTCCGAGGCGCTGCGAACCGGGGGGCGGAGAGGGGCGAGGCTGTGAGGAAGGCGAAGGCTCAGCCGTGTGCCTGGCGCGGGCTCGGGCGCCATCTTGTGCCCGCTGGGCGGGAAGTGCCCGGCTGCCGCCTGCCGCCGGCACGGCCGAGGGACGGCCGGCCTGCTTGCCTGCCTGCCTGACGGCTGCGGAGCCGTCGGGCAAAAGGTGCTCCTGTCCCCTTCGGGAACTAGATGCATTATTAGGAAACTGCTTCTGGAATACTGCTGGGGTTAACAGCAGTTTACATGCTCCTTCTTTTTGTTTACCTTGCTGATGTATCATTTACAAACRTGCCCAAGGGATCTGGAAAAAACTAAAATATATAGGAAGGTAAACCAGTCTCTTACAGATTAGCTTTTCTGTACATTGTATGATAAGCACTGGATTTACAGCATCAGTCACTGCACAGCAGAGTCCCAGGAATAAAGGACTGGTAAGGATTGTCTAAATCCTCACATCAGGGCCCTTTGCATTGCAGGTAGTTGCTGAATGTATGTTTAATCCAGAAAAGCCCACAGCAACTGGGCTTTGTATCAATAGCCAAAAAAACCGAGTCTTGCATTAAAATCCGGAGATCTGGCATTAGGACATGGCACAGCACAGGGCGGAGCGGCGGCCTTCAGACCTCCTGTCACTCCTGGCCATCTTGGGATATGAACTGGTCCCCGCTGGGCTGAACAGAGAATTAAACCAAAATAATAAAATAAAATAACAGCATTTATTGCTAATTACTATCTGAAGTAGAGCAGCTTCAGGTGGGGAAGATGAAACTGAGTTCCCCCTAAAAAAGGTCAAAACCAGTCATCTATGGCAGTATTGGCACCCTAGCCCAAATCGCAGWGCGGGCATCTAAAGCCGGGTAGGCTGCAAGCCAGACATGGACACCTGTTTTATGACAGAGTTTACAGGTTGAAAATGCTTTTGGCTAGTTCACCCCTTGGTGCCCAAGCCCAGCATCTTTCCTTTGCCCAGGCAGCGTGAGTGAGTTTCCACCAAGAGGTCTGGGCCTCCGAACCCGAGGTGACGCGCTCCTGCTGTCTGGGCGAGGAAGTAAGCTGCAAGGGGCAGCGGGAAGGAGCACTGCACATCTCCAAATGGCAGCCCTGTGGAGTGGGGAAGCTTCAGCTGGCATTATTTTCCCAAGTTTACGTAAGCCATTGGAGCAGTGTTCTCAGCAATGCGAGACGTCTCCTGCTTGCAATCACCCAACTTTCTGAATACACAGAGACACCAAGGTACTGGACCCTTAGCGAAACCCTTGAAGTGAACGTCTCAGATTAGCTGGAGACAGTCTACCTCTCACCAGGCCAGCTTGCACCCTCTTTGCACTTTCGCTGTCAAGCAGCTGCCTCCCAGCTGGTTTTGAGGTCTCTTAAACTGTCTCCCTCCACTTATTTGCACAAACTACCTGGCAGGCTGAGGATCCCACTAGATGGCAGGACAGTTTAAGCCCTTGCTATTTCTACCCAAACCACTCCAGAGCAAGTGCCCTGGGACCCCAGTGGGCTCAAGCCCTACTGGCCCGTGCTGTGTGGACCCTGGGGAACCCACACGCACCAGGGTGGGTCTGGGGCTTATGCTCACTAAGCACAGCAAATACAGCCTGTGCCAAACCGGTGGAGAAATCCATGCAGAAATCTCTGTTCAATTCCTTTTCATGGGCTTTATCACATGTAAAGCACCAGCAGACAGAAGAGAGGAATATGAACTAGTCCTAAGTAATTTGCTAAATCTTGAAGTATTCCTCTTTGTATGTGTGATACATAAAGGATATTTGGAATATTGATGGTAAAGTGTAGTTTAAACCGCTTCTAGCCACTGCTCTGTTGTCATTTTTAACTAATGCAAGTGCAGTTACATTATTTTGTATGATCACCATTGTATGAAAGCTGCACGACAGAGAAGTGGCCACTGTGGGTCAGATTGTAGGTCCATATAACTAAATATGATGTCTTGGATAGTGCAAACGTATATGACATTTCCACTGACTAGCCTCCTTGCCTCCAAGCATTTGTGTTCATGGACCTTCTGAGTTGGGAGAAATTTTCTGTATGATTAGTAACTCATGACTTAAAACTAAAGTTAGATATAATTCACACTGTAGTTAGTATAAAACCGATCTTTGTCTTCAGTGACAACTAGATCTGGCCTGTACATTGCTGTACTATCAATGATTTGGAAATTTCTTTTAAAATATACCACCTTGCGAACTGCTTTGCCACCTCATTTCATCCATCCAAGCTCAKCCTATGCAGTATTATACCAGAATGATGGTATATGGCACAGGTGGAGATAGCTGGAGTAGGTGGAGTATGAGGAATCATAGCAAATAAACTTCATTTAAAAAAATGCTTAATTACTTCTCTTAATCTCTCTAAATTAGAACATTCTAATAATCGGTCCCCTACCTCAAAACCTATTTAGTCCTTTATTGCCTTCCAGATAACAAATTGAACTTTCCTGTTTTATAGCAACAAAAGATGTGCCTCAGCATGTTCATCCACCTCTTACATGAAGCTTCTGATGAAGGGCTGACCCAAAGAAAATTACCTTCTTAATGACATCTGAAAAAGATTGAGGCCAATTTTCTGTATATTCGAAGTACCTAAATTGTTTTATATATGCACAATGAAGAAACAAGGGTATTTCCTGCCCTTTTTTTTTTTTTTTTTTAATATGCAGAGTGGCTAAGACTGAGTAATTGCTTCATTAAGTTCTAAAATTTGGAGACAACAAGGTTATCTTTTTTTGCCTGGTACTAAAATGAATTTCTTTGCTCTATAAAAGCCCAGGATAATGCTGTAAGCTGATGAAAAAGATGCTTCTACCTGTGCCACACTTGCTGGAATGGAAATTGGGATTAATGCATTATAATACCAGATTAGCCTTAATAGAAGTTTGCCGCTGTAATTTATCAAGGTAATTAAGTATGTACCTAATTTTAGGCATTAAGTAGTTCTATTGACTTCTGTGAGACTAGTCTGCATTTTAAGTTAAGCATGTTTCAAAATACGCTGCTGATACAGGGGCATAACTTTGTTACTCTGTGGATTAATAGAATGCACTGTCATCAATTACCCATTAGCTGAGCTAATGGGAGGGTCGTATAGCCTGGATAATGGTTGAAACTGGATAAACTGGCTCAGTGAGAAACATATTCAGAAGCACTTAATTTGCTCTTTACAGGCTCAGCCAAAGTTTAGTAGGGCTATTACCTATCGTCAAGATACTAACAAGAAAATGAACAGAGCTTTCCCAACTTCGGCTGTGCTTAGGATAGTAACCCTGCCTAAACCCCAGACTACTGGACAGCATGGCATAGAGACCCCCAGACAGCTCTAAAGGGGCTAGCTCCTGTCTGGCTGAGTCAAGTGTAATACACAACTAATAAATTCTTCTGGRCCAAAGTTTATATGGCACAATGTCTCCCACACCAACCAGTGTTCGTGGTTCTGTTTATACCGGTCAGAAATATGCAGCTGGCTCAGAACTGGAAAGGTTTATTTGACAAAATCCAGGGTATAACTAGATATTCCTCTTCTGTATCTGAACTAACTACAAAAGAGTTCTCTCATGCAGCCTAGACTAACAATTGTTTAGACACAAACTGTACGTGCATGTGGCAAAGAAGTATTTCTGCATCTGTAACTTGGTTAATCTGCAACTAGATAATACACAGGCAAATGAGGACTGTATAATATGTGACCCACATATTATAGACCAAAAATGTTCATCCTGCTTTTAATTGAGTTGCATTTTACATCTTCCTGTTAGTCTTTACTTCTTAATGCAGTTTTTCTAATTTTCTGTTAAAATTCTTCTTTCTACGCCACATTTCCTCAATGACAGGTGCATAGAGCTCAAGTACAAAGTCAGCACCAATTTTCCAGAGTGTTGAGCACTCTGACTAGTTCTAAGCTGTATGTCTGTGAGCAGTTAACTCCATGTATGTACATAGCTGTGGAATGGTTTTTATACAGAGTTTAGCACATGAATAATTTGCTAAATTCAGCTGGTTCATAATTGGTGTTTTAATAGTAAAAAACTTCAAAGCATCTTAGGCTAACAAAATACTTACTTAAAGTATCTATTCCTGTAACCCAAATTTCAGTGTCTGTATTCTGTAAGAGAAGAATCTAAATATATCCAGTGCTGCAACTGTGAAAGAGGAGGAGAATTCAATATAGGCCATGACCCAGAAGAGCACTTTAGCATATGCTCCATTTAAAGCATATAAGGAATTGTGTTTCAGTAATACTCTGCTACTTGATTTCCATGGGATCATTTTAACTTCTGAAAATTGAACAATTTTATGTACTGTGATGCTATAAAGGAGGCTGGTATAGGAGAATGGGACTGCAACCCAGAACAAGAGTGTGTACCACAAATACAGTTAGCTCCAAGTCCCTCGCCACTGTGGTTGTCAACTCTGGTCCTCCAGCGTCAGCTAGTTCAGTCTCTCAGACTTTCTTAAGCCACCTGTTTTGCTCCAGTGGAGTAAATTATTTCACGTTTCCAAACGGGAAAGTAATTCTGGGATGTTGCACTTGTTAAATGAATACAGGTAAGCGGAGGGAACTAAGTGTCAGTTCAGTTGGATGACACTGAATCCTTTACTGAATGGTCCCCAAAAGACAGTGCATGAGTAAATGCACAGTAGGAATGGTAGGTGTGCAGAGAGGCCTCTTACAAGCTCTCTGCCAGCTATAAAATACACAAACACTTTATAGATGGAATACCGGTCAAATGTGGAATGTACCCATCAGAGATGCTCCCTCCGCCTGGCTGCAGCCCAGCAGAGAGACTGTGTGGGCAAATAAAAGCACTCAATTGTCAGTGTTGGTTAGGTTTCAAGAAGTACATAAATGGCTGCTGCCCTAGGCTGCAGTAAAGGTGCATATCTGTACCTGAATCTTAGGTGTCCTACAATAAGGGAATGAATGCTAAGTATTTTCAGGAGCATGACCTCCATAACAAAACAATTCCTTTCAGCAGAGAAAAACCTTTGCTTAAAAATCTTTGTAAAAATCACAATGATTGAAACATCTTCATTGTCAGCAAACAATAAAGCAAAAACCAGATGAAATAAAAGAAATATGTATTACGGGGTTTTAAGTCTTGTCATACAGGAGAAACATCAAGGAATAAACAGAAGACAGAAAAAATGATAGCTATTTAATTTCCACAGTGAGATTAAACAATTTTAATCACTTACAAACATGGCTACTTTATTTTAGATACACATGAACAGCTACAATATCCAGCCTGAAAACAGAAATGACAGAAGTGGCAAAACTGCTAAGAGTGGGAGAACTGAGATGATCTGCCATAATCAGAGTTTAAAGAGAGTTTGAAAACAAACACTGGTGTTCAAGTAGTTTACAAAACCTTTTGGAGACAGGAGGAGGAGAGAAAAAAAATGTTTCTTTTTTTATTTTTCACACGCATCTACATATGCCTAATGAGAACAAAAATCTCAGGAGATAAATTGCAGATAATGTCTGTAAATCTAATATATACTTAATATCATCTTAAGGTGGGGAGAGTGAATACACTTCTGTGTCAGAGAGAAAGAAGCTATTTTGGGAAATCAAGAAACAGGATTTTTATTTTGAAGCAATCATTAGTTGGTGGTACATCTGCTAGGTATATTAATTGAAACTGACAAAGAAGATTAGTTAGGATGAATACTATAACCACGAGAAAACCCAAAACAAGAGATACATTTTTTAGTTCTCTTCCCATTTGGATGTGTAGAACATTGGTTTTGAAGGATGACAGTAGAAAAAACAGTAGTTCCACGTTAATATCATCTAGGTACAAGTGTGTTGTAAAATCTTGTCTGTGCTGCTAAAGTTGCTACCACACTTCAGAAGGGGTGACACAGGGAAACTGGAAAGTCTGTCGATGGGTTTCATTAATCCAGCAGTCCTTAGGTGTTAGGAACTATTGCTTTTTCCTTCTGCCTCTTGACTTTCCAGCAAGGCTTTGGATGATGGCACTTCTCCACCCTCTGCTCCTTCATCTAAAACAGACAGAATTAAACATTTATACCACACACATTCTCACACCTTTTTTAATGCGGCCAAATATTTGGGTTCACTGATCATCTTTGTTTGGATTGGCTCTTTATTACCACGCTCATGGGTGCTTTAGAAATAGAGATTAACTCGAAAGATAAAGAACTTGCAGAGGCATCTTCCAAAAGCAATTGCCTATTGATGTTGATTTGCCTGCTCCTTGCACATGCTGATCAATGTGCATTTGGTTGTAAGAAACGGATTAGAAATAACTTTTTATTATTGTTATTCTTTTCTTCTGGGTAATTTCCAAAGTCAAGTTAGAATATTGCATTCCTCTGAGCATTGCTTGGTTTCAGGTAGATAATATTACAGTTTATGAACATGCCAGTTATCTGGCTGACCTTCTTTGCCAAGAAATACCTAGGAGAATTCACCCTATCTTCCCACGATGAGGGGATTTTTTGTTACTCTGATTTGGAAGTTCACTCTTCCATAGGTTAGAGTTGAATGCTCACATGACTAATATAAGTAAAAGCTCCCCAGCATGCGTCATTAGATGAAGAGTTCCATGCCGTCGCTTTTGATGCTCAAATTCTCTCACTGAAAAGCAGGAACTCCTCCTGCCTTGACTTCCTTGCAAAGCATAATCATTTTCACACTACCTTCAAGTCCCACATGGCACTACCAGTGCTAACAGAACAGTTTGTATACCCAAATCTAAGACAGCCCATAGCTTTTGGGGGCAAGGAGAGGTCTGCTCAGCGTATCTGGCTGTACCATCTTCCACTTTAATAGTCGTAATCTAAGGGGTACATTTTCAGCTATTTGCCCTGGAGACTTGCTGTAAAATATCACAAACAGCCAAAAGAGTTATATATCTTGGTCTCTACATATGTCCTGGTTTTGGCTGGGATAGAGTAATTTTCTTCCTAGTAGCTAGTATAGTGCTGTGTTTTGGATTTAGTACAAGAATAATGTTGGTAACACACTGATGTTTTAGTTGTTGCTAAGTAGTGTTTACACTAGTCAAGGACTTTTCAGCTTCCCATGCTCTGCCAGGTGCACAAGAAGCTCGGAGGGAGCATAGCCAGRACAGCTAGCCCAACTGGCCAATGGGGTATTCCATACCATATGACGTCATGCTCAGTATATAAGCTGGGGGGTTAGCTGGGGAGCAGTGATCGCTGCTCGGGGACTGGCTGGGCATCTGTCGGCGGGTGGTGAGCAACTGCACTGTGCATCACTTATTTTGTGTATTCTATCATCATCATCATTATTGTTTTCCCTTCCTTTTCCGTTCTATTAAGCTGTCTTTATCTCAATCCATGAATTTTACTTTTTTTTTTGGTTCTCTCCCCCATCCCACTTTGGGGGGGGGGGAGCGAGCGAGCGGCTGTGTGGTGTTTGGCTGCCTGCCGGGTTAAACCACGACAACATATCACAGCAAACATATACTGCTGTGCACAATTCATCAGCTAAAGCTCTTGGCAGAAACCGCTTGATGTTGTAAGTCTGCTCAGAGGTTTGGAGGCTTTGGAGTTTTATACTGGTAAATTAAGAACTGAGTTATTTGACACCCTTCAGCATTGCGTAGCACAGCACTGTTGAGGAAAGGGAGACAGAGCTGTTGGCTGTTTCTGTGTGGGGTTGGCTGTCTAATATTAGTGGAGTCTTGCAGACAGGGTAGAGGAAGACAGTTTGTTAGAGGAAATCTAATCTCATAGTTGGTAGCACTTAGATGTGCAACAGGTGCTAAGCTGCTGAGTGTATCATGATAGTTATACACAGCCATCTAGAAAAAATTCAGCAAACAATAAAAGTTATTGGCAGAATGGTGCCCTAACGCAGATTACCAAATGTGGGAGACCAGTATAGCCTCTTTGCTCTCAAAATTCTAGCAGACTCCTCTTCAACCTTTGGATCACCAGTGACACTAATCAACTGTTTAACATAGTTCCAGTATGGCCTCCCACCAGACCACCTGTGGAAAGTCTCAGCCCTCCAAAACTTACACACCATCAGAGGATGATCAGACAGGATACAGATGGTCTTAATTTCAGAGTTGGGCTCTGAGATAAACAGCTGGTGCCAAAATCTCTCCCGTCCATCTCATGAGAACATTAATTCGGTGCGGCTTGCAGAGTACATGGAAATTTGTATCACACAGCTATGATCCTTGTATATTCATAAAGAATAAAGCAAAGTCTCTTTTCTCTTCTAAGCCAGACAAAAGGTATTAGCACATCCTGTTCCTGACCTTTCACTATGACAGCAGCTGACAGCATTTTAGAAAGAGAAGAAATGTATGATCCAATGAGCATTAGATAAAGTCGAAGCAAGATGGAGAGAGTCCTCCTCACCATTTCCCATAATCTTCACTGAATCTTTCAGAGTAGAAAAAAAATAGGGCATACTTTATATAGCTACATGTTCCATCTTCTCCACTTTTCTCATTTATCCAACTTCTTTGTTGTGAGCTGGAAATGGTTTTCATTTTTTTAACAACTTATTGTTAAAGCCAGAAACAGGCAAAAAGAGATGCCTGTTAGAGCCCCAAATGTTTCACAAACAGTTTCCCTGTCACAGCATTTGAACTTCCAAACTTTCTTTCCATTTTGATGAATTCTCCTTGTTTTGCTTGCTGTCTCATCAGAAGTTTAACTTACAACACAATGAGGCTATATTCCCATCTGACCCTTGTGGAATTCCCAACCCCAAAAAGCATCCAAGCAGTCAGAGTGGACCTAACAGTATCCTGTATTTGTTTCCTATTATCACAACTGCAAACTGCTGATAACAGAAACTGCTCCTTCCAGGCACGCTCTGGCACAGCTGTATGTCAATGACAAAAGCAAAGGATAATTCCATGCTCTTAATTGTTCTTCAAATCCTGGCAGTGCTGGTCCTTGTATTTGTAAGAAAGCATCAGTACATTTTGCTAAAACTAATGTAGCTGTGTTTTATTTCTTCGTCTTAATGCATTGGATGGGCACCAGGAGAGGAGGATTATTCTGTCTGGAGGGCTAAGTGCTTATTTTATGCTGTGCTGTAACATTTCTTTTAACAAGACTTTCACTCTTTCATGTTTATTTTTATCCAGGGGGAAAAAAAAAAATCGAAGAGAGAAATTTTGCATGCTTTAAAAAGTATATTCTTTCCAACTACTAAACTTCCTGGAGGCCAAAATGTAACAAACATGAGGAACTTATCTACAGCTGTTGTATTCTTTTGTGCTTTGTTTAACATGGTTTACATGGTGCATCTCCCTCAAGGTTCACTGCTCTAAACAATACAAAGGTTAGTTACACATAATTTAGCAATGAATATTTTAGCGGGTTGGACTGGTCACTTCACTTCCACAGCTCCTGACACTAATAACAATATAAATTCCCATCTACCTCCCCTTTGATAAGGGAAACAGTTCTCTCCTGCTGGAGCCTGACCCCTGGTCATGGTGCACAAACCATGCCAGGTGGAAGAGCTATTTGGAATAAAAAAACCCATAATATTTGAAAACCAAAGCATTAAATGTTAAGTGACTGTCTGTACTTTGGAATGGATTTCCAGTGCTCCAGTCACACACACCAGAAGGAGAAAATCTGTAGGGACATACTCTTCATATTCCTAGGGAAAAATCTCTCCTCGAAACAAAGGAGTTTTAACCGGACTCACAGGGCTCCCAGCTTTACTTTGAATGTACTCTGACACAGCGCCYGCCGTCCTTCCCACCTGCTCTTCCAGATTCTCCCAGTTCCCCCCACTACTGCCCTGCAGCCTGATGGTATCTGACCTCGTTGTCTTTCCCTTTTTTTCTTTATGTCCACCCTCTCTCCTTCATAAATCTTTGCGCTTTCCTTTTGCAAAAGTAATGCCTCCTTGCAGCACCCATTCAGATTCTGATTTTCCTCTCTTTCCCAGGTTCAAGCCAGGATGTGGTCATTCGGTCCCTTCTTACTCCTCCTGGAAATGTTCTTTCTACCTGCCCAGCAGTCCTTCAGTGGGCCCATGTTGGGTTTAGATTACAGAACCCCAAATACATGAATATAAATTAAATCACCGAAGCAAGAACAACTTGTAATCAAAGGAATTCCGTGCCCCCCCCCCCCCAGCCTTTATGGTGCTTTAGGAGGCTGTAAACATCCTTTAATTGCTTCGGGCAACGTACAAGCAGGACATGCATCCTCGGAGCCTGGGAATCCCTCTTATAATCTTCTACTTCAGTTCAGATTCATGGACCCTCCACTCCTCAGCACAGGCCTGCCTCCCACTGCTCCTGGATGTGGGACCACCAGTTGCGGTGGCATCTGTCACAACAGCAACAGTGATGGGCATGAGAAGAAAAAGTTACTTCCAAATCAGAACCTAAAAAAGTAGGGGCAACCCATGCTCAGGGCCAACCTATAATTCTCACTTCACAGGCATTAGAAACCAGATTTTTCTGAATCTGAAAATCCCCCTGAAATCCCCCTGAAAGTAAAAAGAACTCAAATGTAAAGCTGGTGTTATAGACCTGTGCTAAATCAACAGTGCACCTTATCAAATTAAAGGACATGGCAAAAYAGGACACTGGTCTCAGGTAGCAAAGTTGAAAGCTTACTAGCGGGAGTAGATCACTGTAAACCCCACTCTTAATGTATATACCTGAGTTAGGATAGCTGTAATTGGATTAACAGAACAGCTTGCTGTCTTGTGCTAAGTTATCTTAGTGCAGGAGTAGACCCTAATTTATAGCTGGAGTGATGGTTTTCCAAGCTGCCCAGCAATGCAACTGTGTTTGCTCTTCCTSAGGGGAACTGGAATTCAGTTCCCCGCACCTTTCCCCAGGCTGCTGAACACCAAGTCTGTGGGTGGATATGGCAGGCTTAGTCTAGGTTAAAATTAACTTGTCTCAGGAGGGACAAGTGGTAACTGCTTTGGAAGGTTGAATTTAATCCTAATGAAGAAAGAAATATTAGTATTGACATCAAAACTGCATGGTGGCAGAAGTCTTTAGGAGAAAGCAAAGGATGACTGCATAAAAATGTCCGTTTCTTGAACGTGCTGCCATTACCTTCTGAAACAGAGAGCTCAGCCAGTTTGTGTGGCAGGTCTGAAGTCCCAGCACCAGCAGGAGAGCCCAGAATATCTGGTAAGGCGTTCCGGCGGCCTGCCCGTCCTGATGCTGCAAAATCTGTGACCACAGGCTCAACATCAGTCATTGCTGACTCCTTTCCTCATAGCAACATCTGCATATGGAACAAACATAAGAAGAAAACATCTGTAGCCCAGATGGATGCTAATCACCTGCTCAACAATACAATAGCCATAGGCTTTGCCCAATGGGTCTTTTGTTATTAAAAGCAACATATTTCAATACTGGGTGCCCCAGAAGAAGATAAAAGAATCTCTGTGTATTTCCTTACCTTGCCATTTGCACATCAGACTAGCACAATGAATAGCTCTGTACCTACAAGAAACCTGTGGATAGGGTCACCAACAGCCCTTTCTGCCAGCCACTTGTACATCTTTTTATGACCTGATTCCTCTTTTTAAGTGGTTTTGCCATACAACCACTCRGAAGGGAACTGAATCTCTATTTTGTCATACTGTCCCTATGAAGCAAAGCATGTTTTCTTTATTATGAATCTTGTTTAGATTCTTATCTAGAATCTTGTTAGAACAAACTCCTTTCACAGAGGAGCAAATTATACAAAAAAGACCTCTCAAAAAACAAACTAAAACTCTTCATAAAATCTCTTTATCCTGCAGAAATCAAACCATTTGTTTTCCTCTGCTCCTTGTTAGCTTGGTTTAACCTCAGCTTATGCATGTGACTTTTATCTAATCAATAACTGAATCCTGGAAATAATAGAACCAACAGTGCTCGGCTCCCTCGATCCCTGTCTCAAAGCCCATTGAATTGAATAGGAAAACTCCTGCTGACTAAAATGGGCTTTGGATCAGGCACAGAGGTGTTTGCAGGATCACACCCCAGGGCACCAGCTTAAGTGAGAACACCTGGAGCAGAAGGAGGTGATACTTAGCTGCAAGTGGCACACAGGAATAGTCTGTGAAAACTGCCATTAGCAACTGTATTATCAAGAATCACAAAAAAACTATCATACCAGAATTGTACACAATAATTTCTGATAATTAACAGAGTAATTTCTAATAATTAGACATGAATTGTTCAATTAAAACCAATATTTACTTGCTCTATATGAATGTAGTTCTGTGTGCAATGTGGGATCAGGAATGTTGTCTCTTTGTGTAAATATGGTCAGTGCTTTGTGTGGGAAGGGATACAGATGGGGCTGGAGACCAATCCGATGGAAGGCTGTCAGCTTTTGGTCGACAACTGGCTGTATTTAGAAGAATTGGATAAGGAAAGTCTCAATCGTTTTACTGTTGGTCATATAAGAAGCAAAGCATCATAGTTCCCTTTCTAAAATTCTGCTAAGGTTGGGAAATACCAGTGCTCTCAGTTCATGGATAGAAAAACCAAGGCAAACATATCAAACATGACTTGCTCTGATGTGCAGGAAGGGAGGGGCAGAAATTTGATTACTGATGCTGACCTGGCATTTCCACCAGAAAGAACATTTTCCTTTTCTCCCTCAAAGTGCCTTTCAGCTGTGTCACTCCAACAACAAGAATAAATATTCTTAATCTTCTTTGTATCTGTAAATACTTTATAATAAAAGAAATGCATCCTTTTTGGCAAGAAACGAAGGCATGAGTAAAATCTGCAAGTCTGAAAGAYGACTTGAACATGCAAATAAACACTTTCTTTAACCAAAGTCAGTAACTGAAAGTTCTGACCTGGAGATTTAGCAGAAAGTTCCTGTCTTGCATGAAAACAGTCAGGTCAAGTCCAAATGAATCTTTTCCGTAAGTAGCAAAAATATAAAAACTATACATGGACATTCAAGAGTGCAACTTTGAGAAAATATACAAAGTATGTGTATCAACATTCTCAGTTAGATATAGCATTATACTATGTATTCATTAAAATGGGTGAGGTCAGCACTTGACAAGAAATAACCAAAATAAGGAGAATGAATCCATATTTACAGGCACAGTCTAAGGACTTTTTGTGGGTGTTCATATTTACTTAACTGTAGGTGTCCTAACTACATTTCTCCACATGCTCACCAGAGCAAGTAAAGAGACTGTAAATTACACTTCAGAACAGAAAATACTCAGGATCTCCTTTTGCTTAGTAAAGCTGTTAAATTTTTTTCCCAATGCCAAAATACCAGTGTTGCTGCAGTTCCTGCCCATTTCATTTCAGCCATTTAGTTGGTGAGACAATAATACTGTTGTGAGCTGTCTGCTGTTCACGTAAAGATCTACAGAATGACATCAACATCAAAACACACCAAAGACTTTCTCAAACCTATCTTGAGGACTTGGTTTTTTCTCTTTTCTCTCCTGTATGGATGTTTTGGTCCCTAAATGGTTACTTTTTAAATGAAGAAAATCTGCTCTACAACTTATGCTATAYGAAACTACCCTCTTCTGTAGTACAGTTTCATCTTACCCCTCCCTTTCCTCTCCAGCTCATCTCTTTCTCCCCTGATGTAATCTCCCTTCATTGCATAATATAGACAACCCAGGAAGATGATGAAGAACACAGTCTGACACACTTTCATGTACGTGAATTGTGATTTATGCACTTGATTAAAAAAGTGTGTAGAGACAAATCTAGAACATCCGTCAGACAGCAAATCAGCTGATCATTATCCATCAGTCAGGTGGCCATAGCTCAAACGTAGCTATCTAAAAATAATAAAAGTACACCATCCTTTATATATGTAGCAGTTACCACTATGTTTTCACCTTTGTTTTTTCTATACTACACTTAAGGTATTAGAGGCTGAGGAGAAGCTGAGTTCAAAAGTTAAGGGCTACCCACTGCGCTAGCACAGGATGTTCTCTAAGTATATTTGAAGGACAAGGGACTACCTCATCAGGCTTAGAATTGACATTACAAATCAAAACTTAAGTCCATTTAGGTCCATATAAATCAAAACTTAAGTCCACCTCYAAACATATGACAGACCATATTCAAAATAGCTTGCTGCTGTACTTTAGATAAATGGCATTTTGTTCTTTAATGTTCTAAGGAATTTCTTCCAATTTCATTCTGATGCTCTTTTATAATAGTATTTTCTAAGGCCTACATCCAAGTAAGGATGTAGAGTTTCTCCACTCTTCATCTGTTTCTACATTTAATTTTTTTAACATATCCATCAGGAAATAACTATCTTTTTGGCATCTTCTTGCATCTGTTATGTGTAGTATTTTTCATGCTTCCTTACAGAGTAAATAATAATCACAGTGTGCACAGCATCTGTCTTTCCATTTCCTCCCACTGGCAACATCTCCTTCAGCTTCACTGAACTCATTTTGCTGTAGCTTTATCCAAGTTAAAGATACTTACATCTTGCCAATGCCTGCATGCAGTTGCTTCTCTCAGCTTCCAAATCACTGTTGTGATTTTATTCCCATGTCACTGCTCACCAGACTAATGGTGCGCAGCTCTAAAAGAACAGTGACAGATTTCCAGAGCAGAAGGTTCTGTACTTCCCCGGCTCCCTTTTTTCCATAGCAAAAAAAAGGCCACCCAAAAGCAGAAGGGGACTGGGTGGAAAACAGAGTTGCGCAGGGATGCCGGCTGTTTGCAGAGGGACAACAGTAGGAAGGTAGGTGGACCTCCCAGAAAAGCTCACCTACTAAAATTAGAGACCAAAGGCTTTGACTGGCATCCCAACTAGTACTCCATCAGTACTCCATGGCACCAGACTAACTTTGCAGCTCATTACTGGGCCATGACATAGCGCTAAGGGGTTTTTGGGAGTACTAGGTTAATCTTCTCATATACACCTCTGAAATCCCTGCAGGACCACCCAGAATGCACAACAGACCACTCAGGTGTGCAAGGGGGAAGGAAAGGCTCTGCTTGTGAAAACTGGCTACAACCAAAAGTAAAACTCAATTACTGTTATCTATCAGACATTTAAGTAAGTGTCCTCAGACAAAGCAATGGCAGGTAAACTACCAGTGGGATTTTCTCTAARAGAGACAGCTAGTTTGTTAATCTTTGAATCCTCTTTTGTTGGCAGCATAGGCAGCCTCTTGGGGGGAAAATGAGTCACAGAAGCTGATGAGAATTTATTTAAGTAAATTACAAAGGAAAAGAACAAATAAGTCTCCTGAAACACTTTGTGTTGAGGATCAAGGGAAAAAATGCTTTACGGTGCTCATTTGTAGCAGATGCCACGGTCCACATTAAATGTCAGTGCTGTCTCTTCCTCACCCTATCTGTTAGGAATTAGGTAAATCACCACCATACGTATTTGTGAAAGCTCTTTTTTCCTCTGATCTTTTTACTGTCTTACACAGAGACAAAATACTGTTTTTATTCTGCTTGGAAGGACAAACTATTCCTCAGGAAATGTCAGAAGGTTCCTGACGTTGGTATTGTTGCAACTCCATGCAGGAGACTGAAAGACCAAACAGATCACTCCTTSTCACTCAGGCACTTCTCTCCTCAAAAACTTTTCTCTTAGGTCTTACTACTAGTTTCTGCACTATCAGAGAAAGCTACACTTCCCAAACACTGTTCCTTTTGAATGCCCCTTAGTAGGAACAAACTGGAAAGCATGAAATCCTCTCACAAACACTTGAAAAATACAATAGCCAAGTAGAAATTTTAGAGCCAGTTTGATTTGATTTTGTGTCTTGATGGTCTTATTGTAGCATTTCAGCATCTTTCTTTATTCAGAAAGAACTTTAGTCTTTTTAGTTGTGTTTAGTTGGGGTTTATTTACTTGTAAGTAATGAGTGTTCTCCAAGCACCTTTACCCCAAAAGCCTGTAGGTTCAAAAGTTTCTAAGTAAGGAGAACAGAAAACTTATTGAATGAAGTGCTTCCCACTGTGCAACTGAGATGAAAACCACATCTCCTTGCTATGCAGTTGCCATGCTTTCACATCCTCTTCTGCTGCAGCTGCACCCTGACGACTTTGCCTCCTCTTCCCAAAGATCTCAGAATAGGAACATTCTCATTATACGTGCTCATGTAATCCTTATGCTTTATCGTGAAGCATTACTGGACCACACAAAAGGAAAAAAGGTAGGAACATTCATGCCTTTAAGGAAGACAGTCCAGAGATTATGATGATGACTAACAGTAACCTGGGCACTCGCGTAACAATTTTTGTGAGAAAAAGTTGTTATGTATTTTTTCACATCAATAACATTTGTAACACACTCGTAAGCCTAGTGCTGGGAAGCACACAGAAAGATAAGCAAGCGGTCTTTACCATATCTATATCAAACACAGGAGTCTTGATTCTGTTTGGGGCCTAGGACAAGAGGCCACACATTTCTTAATACACAAAAGCAATATAGCTAACAATACAAAAGTTAGAAGTGAATCACTCAGGAAAAAAAGTAAATTTGCTAGCTTTCAGGTTTTTTAATACATCACTAAAGTTGAAACAAGAGTTCCTTTTATTATTTCACATTTGAAAGATGATTTGGGTTTCCTGTACCAATGGAGATGGCCTCTCTAGTGCATGTTCTCTGAAAAATTCATGAGTTGTTTTCCCATACAGGGAAACTAAATTATATCCCATCTCAGTAAATCTACAATGCAGAAGCATGTCTGAGTCCTTCTACATCTTCTGCCTCAGTCTGGATGTTACAGGCCATACAACACATGATATTTTGGGGATGATATTTGAAAGTTTGGTATATTGTATAACAGGTTTTCACTTTTGGTTCTTTGCAGTGTACACAGACAGACAGACATTTAACACAAATGTCTTGTGTGTTTCTTCTGCTCTGGATACGTGACCTACTCTACACTCTTGCACCAGGGGCAACATCCTTACTAATAATGTGCACAAATGGCTTCCATACATGATTTTCCTAGTCCCAAACTTGTCAGCCTGGGATACTTAAGATTACACCATTCCTCCATTTCCTGCCTTGGTGCTCTCAGAAGCATTGAATGAAGGTCCCCAAGATCTTGATCATGTTGTTCAGATGCTCATCAGTTTGGGGTACAGAATCTGAAAACCTTGGCCAAAGCTGTAGGATAAAGACAGGAGCTGATGAATTTTGCCCCTTGGTGAGTCCAATTTCTAGATAAATCTTGTCTATGCTTTCATAAGGAATGGTTGAAGATGGGGAATTAATTTTATTAAGTATTAAGGACCATCACAAACCTCACCACTCTTCCAGCTCAAAATGCAACACATACCTTAACTTTTGCTGTCTCCTGTATACAGTACCTAAAAAGTGTATGTGTGCACTTGTATAGATACTGCAGCTGAAAGGACTGGTGTAAGCCAGTATGCCACACCAGCATTACAAGGTATGTATGGCATGAAACCACTTTCTATACAAATGAAATGGGACGGACTTTTTTCTTCCTCTGACTGGTACTTTCAAAATTTCAGTTTAATTTTTTTTAATAGCAGTTCTAAGTAATGGTACAATTTTCCCATTGTGAAAGAAAATAAGGAAGGGACGGGAAGGGGTCATGATACTGACAACTGAATCAGAAGTTATCTGCATCAAGTAATAAATGAAGTTACATTAGCTGAAGGCAGTCAATACCAAGCAAGCGAGCAAGTCACTTTCCAAATGTCTCTGAGTGACCAAAAGCAATGACAGACATAAGCTTTAGTCGACCTCACGGGAAACACAATTCAACAGGGAAGAAACTCTAATGCATCAGCTATGCTGGAAAGAAATCCAACGCATCCCCTACTATGGAATAAGAAATGAAGTTCAGTGGAAACAAACMAACCAACCAACCTAATTCTTCCTCTTATATTTTGGCTATTCATCCTCACAGAGTTTTCATTTCCTATTGCAAAATGTATAAATATTACCTGTCCCGCATACCCACATATACACAGTACACTTTCTGAGTTCAGCCACAGAGCTCCACCCTTCCAAATCCTTTCTTAAGATTTGCATCTGGCCTGAAATCCAAGAGAAGTTTGCCCACCCATGCAACATACCTGAGGAGTAATTTAGGAATTACTTAGAAATCATTTTTAAGGCTAATTTTGCAGAGGCCCCGCAACTGCAACATTGCAGTTAACTTGTATTTATGATTTTTCGCATTGCCAAAGGCACACAAGGCAATGAGTATCCTCACTGTACTACTTAGTTTTGTTACTAGTCATACATGCACCACACCTTTCCTCCAACATCTCCGATCTCCTTGTTCCTCAGCCTTTGAACTAGGAAATCTTAAGGGAAGAATCAAAGGACTTTCTCCCTCTACTTGATACCTGCTGCCCCAGCATCCCACGAATGCTTCCTGCAACACAGACAAGTCAACAGCTATGTAAGCCAGCATATGCGTATGTCCGTACTGTATTCTTTACTAGAAGCAGCAAGGGATTTGGTTCTCTGCTTGCCAGCTCTGTGGAAGAAACCTACCCTGACAAAACCACTGGGAAAGGCTGAGGCAGCAAACAGCTTGTGGCATACTGGAGTCCACTTACACAATGCACTCTAGTAAAGCAATTAGCACAGCGCAATATAAAATGCAATTGAGAGAAGATGAATTTACAATTTAGCAGATATATGAGAATGGGACAATCCTATGCACATAACCAACACACGTATGTACCCAAATTCTCTTACTGGAGAAGGCCCAAGTCTTCTTGAGATCTCACTGACATGAAGGAGGAACGTTTCCATCYAGTTCACAGTGAATCAAAGGGTACTGATATGGACGGGAGGTTCCCAGGAATGGCGATCCTTGTGGAAGTACTTACAGAAGAGAAGGAGCTGCAGAGAGAGAGGAGGAGTTGCCTGGTAGCAACATGTGGGCACAAAGGGCTGAAAGTCAGGAGCACAAGGATGACAGAGAAGAGGCATGGGGAGCCTGTAATGGTATTTTTGTACATAGAGAGAAGGGAAGATTAACTGCGGGTCTCTCTGAGATAAAGAAATGACACGGCAAGCTAAAGCAACACAGGAAGAAAGGACCCTCTGGAACCATACTGAGGAAAGGGAACGAAATCAGTAATGAGGAGCTTCTGTGGAGGGCAAGCGGGATGGAGACGGAGGAAGAGAGGCTTGGTAAAGTTTCGGGAGCATTTCAGGAGACCAGCTCTGCTGGAGGATGTGCACAGAGATGGGCACTACAGAGAACCTATGGATTAGCAGCAAACTAGCTAGGTAGCAGTAAAACAGGCATTTTTTTTGCTTAAAAGATTATGTGGGTAATTATCCCAATATGCCCCCACTCTTCAGAAAACCTGAAGAGTCTGCACAAGAAATACAAGGACAGTTTACTACACCAAGGAATTTTTTTTTTTTTGAGGGGGATAAATTATTTTGTTAACGTGACATGTGCCACAATGCCTAGTTAACTGAATATGTAGTATCTGTGATGACCTTTACAGACTGATGTTGTGCAGACCCCTCAAAAGAACAAGCAGCTGCAATGCAAGCTTCCACACAGACATGCCTCTTTTTTGCCCTGCCAGCAGCTCCCTTCCAGGGAGGAAAGTCCCTGTTTATTTCATGTTCAGACCTCCAGAGGGTCTCCCGGACGCAGAAGTGGGTTTGGTGAAAGGACGCAACTCAGTGCTTCTCTCCATCTAGCCATTAGGTGGTAACAGCCTGGCAGTGAGCAGGAACTGTATGTGAACAGCAGCAGGCACCTTGCTAAGTTCCTAAGCCTTCAAGGCATGAGACTATTTCCATTAAAAAACAAGGACAAGCGCTCAGAAGCACTTTATTGTTTTAGTTATGCAAATGAAAGCTGACTTTTGATTTTATTATCTTTGTCGTGGCCAGATAACATTCCATAATTATATGTAAAAACAGATTACTCATATCTTATTTGTATGATTCTTCCTCCTTCAAACCTACGAGCTGTATTTTTTATGGCCTGGATCAGACCTGGAGAGCATCCCACCCTATGCATGGACTTCTTCCCTGGTCAGCTTCAGTTGCACCTTACTGATGTGGAAATATTTGTGTTTTGCCAGTTTTGCAGTCACACCCCTTAGTGCTTCTTTGCCTGATGGTAGGAGAGGATACTCTCTGTCTTGTAATGATATGGTTCATGTCTGATGAACACTTTGGAAAAGCTAAAGTGTAACCAAATCCAAGCACCATTCTTCTCCTTAAGTTGGAGTAAAACTTCCCTATTTGAATTTTTCATTTCTGCATTCTGTTTCATAGTGCCAAACACACACAAGGAGAAGTCACTATTTCCAGACCAAGAATTACTCATAGCAGTCTGTTCTAATTAAAAAAACAAAAACAAAAACAAAAAAAACCCCAACACACAAAACAAAACAAAAAAACGGAAGTGAAACTTAGTAATTAATTGCTACTTACTCATAGAGGTCTGGATATAGCATTTAAAACAAAGTCAGCTTCATCCTCAACTCTTCATTGGGCAATCAAAGTACTAATGTACTACTAAAAGCTAATTTTATTTTCTTTAGGATAGCAAGCTGCAACAAAGCCTGCTTGTCTTTGTCATAAGTGAGTTTGTAAATCTAACACTCCAAGTTTTTATTATTCGACTAGCTTCCTTAAGCACCAGCCTGAAAGGTAAAGCAGTTGACAACTTCAGCTATTTCACTAGTGTTTGTTGATGAGAGCATCTCTTCCACCCTATTCACGAAGAGCAAATACCAGCCGGAGAGCTGCTAAGGTATCTTGTAGACATCACCCCAACACTTCACTCAAACATGGTTCTCAGAGTCTCAGCGGTCTTTGCTTTCACCATGAAGCTCTGCATAACTATTTCCCCCCATAATTATTTATTTTGTCTCTCACTTCAGTTGCTGCTTCCACTCCACAAATGATCTGGGTTTCCTGAACTATTCTTCTGGCTCATCCACGAATGCTTCTGGAAATCCAATCCAAAATACTTCATTTGGCATTCTTCACTGGATAGGATGTTGGAAAGAAAATCATGTTTGCGCAACTCAATAAATGTTTAGTTAGTTAATAAAATACTATTTTATTAGCTCAGTTCAAGGGTAGTAAAAGGTCTTTGATTTTCCAAATATAAGTGAACTATTGTAGGATAATTCTATAAAGCCATCTCAGCTTGACGGAGAGCTGGTCTACCCAAAAGTTTTTCCAATGACATTTTTCTAACTAATAAAAGGTATTTTCTCTCCCTAAAAACTTTGTCTTGACCATGTCCTTAGGCCACCACAGGTGCTGGAAAGTTCTACAAAATCATTTTGGTTCAGTTTGCCCTCAGGGGAAGATGAACCAACAGAGATCACTGTGCTTTTCACAGTAATCTGATGACTTTAAGTAAGCCCGGGCAGAAAACAGCCAKTTGGGATGTGAAGTCTAATACAAACAAAATGGAGCTAACCCCCAGCTGCAAGTCACCCTGGTGCACTGAAGCACCCTTTAATGAGTTACTGAAGTTTCCTACTGCTGTGCTCGACATGTCAGTGACATGTCAGTTAAMATTCACAAAGATGAAAAATCAATAGGACATATGGCTACATTTTGAGAAGTTATGTTATACTGTTCWGCACTGTCTTCTAAAACTGCATTTTAAATCTGGACCCTCAGTTCCCTGCTCTGTACGTTCCATTTATATTTTATTTATGCTTTAGCACATATTTTGGTTCAGATACARTATTTCTTCAATATTAAATGAATCATTTTTCATTTTCATTTCACTCTCCAACATACATCATTCCTACTCTAATACAATTCCACTCAGGTCATATCCTCTAGAGCATACCTGTTCAATCTGGGCAGTAGTCCCGTTTACTGACTTTAATGAAATTACAGGTAGAAAAATCTGCCCCATCCCATGGTGACTCACCAAGACAATAGGCTGAGATTCGAGAAATGTGTCTTCCTTTAGTCTTATAATTTAAGCTAAATAATGACCTTGATTCACAAGACTTCCCAATTATATTTACAATAGACTTTAACTTACACAAATAAAAAAATAAATTTAATCAATTACAATTCACTGAAACATATCCTCATAGTATAGGTTTACATTTTGATCCTGCAGTTATGCATGTACTTAACTTTATCTGATTGCAAGGCTTCTGTTCCTTCCACTGAAATTTGATAAGACAGACAGGAGACAGCACTAGGAATGCGCTTTTTAACTTTCAGGAGCAGATCACTGGGTCGGATTTGTCTCACTCAGATTTGGAGATAAGAGTTGTCTCCAGTGGATCAGACACCTGCTGATACAGTCCCTKGTTATTTGTCTGCACCAGAAGGTCTGTGACTGCACCTTAACAGTCAGAGACCGCAGGGTATTTACATGCACGCAGAGGCACAACGATCAGAACAAGGCAAGCCTCAGATTTACTCCTCTGCCAGAAAATTTTAAGATTGGGGGAAAAACTTACCAAAATTTTCCACAGAATAGGGAATATGGGGGCACAAATATCTGAGAGCATCTTGTCCTTAAATTTTCTGGGAATGAGCCAGCTACACCCTGCTCCACTGAATAGCACTGATGAAATAGAATTTCAAATAAATGAAAAAAATAACCCCGAACCCACAATCTCTTGAGGACTAGCGATGGAAACAAATAGCCCATATGATTAGCCACAGTACACACTAACTTTTTCCTTGCAACTTATTTTGGATTAATTTTACGCTTCAGGTGAAGGGTTTATCTGCAGTACTACACTTGCTCCTGCCTTCCTGTTTTTAGATGACTCCATTTGTTCCCTCCACGTCTCTGCTGAAAGGATACGACTGATCACAGCAATTTATAAACCTCCCTGACTTTCATGCTGTTTCAGACTGTCTCTTTTTCCTATGAGCAAATAGGCCTAATAGGTGAAATTCATACTAGTTATAAGCCTAAACAAGTCAGTGGAATTACACCTGGGATTCATTTGGTTTAATTTCTTTAGCCTTTCAATATACTTCTATTTTATGAAAGTATGAATCATCTCTATTACCCTCCAATGCCCTTAGCTTAGGACATTAAAACAGCCTACCTATCTTAGAACTTCATGGTTATAGACTAGTTTGGTAAAATAGATGTATTCCGATCAAAATTTTAGTAAAATATACCAAGGAAATTATTTTATGGTCTCCCTGAGCTTACTCGGCAACTGAGGAAAATTATTGTCTCTCAAAAAAGTAAGCCTTAAAAGCAAATCCCTACCACCAAATATTATAGCCTATCTGTTGTTCAAGAACAAACACCAGTCATTTCCAAGGCATGTACTGGGCTGGCAGTCAGATAATTTCCACACAGTTGAATTAATGTATTTTAAATTAATTCAATTAAAATGATCTCTAATTAAGGCAGATGGCTTTAAAAGAGTCTTTTCCATTTTGGTAAATGATCCTTCAGTAAACATGCCCTGCTGTCGAAACACCTGGAGAGTGTGCTTCAAATAAGGACCAAAAAAAGTGTATTTGTATCCCAAATGATAATGAGGCTGTGAAAACAACCAGTAGATACAGGACCATTTAAAAGATGACAGAGTAGAAAGTTAAAGTGTGCTTTTTGTAAATGACTTGAGTGAAGTACGGCTGGACCCTTAAGCTATTTTTAGTTGGAAGGCCACCAGGCATAGAACTTTTATTTAACTTTCTTAATCTACATGGGCCATTGATGGTTAAGGAAAAGTGGAGGGATGGAAACCAAAATAAAAGAAAGCCATCAAGTCTTGTTCCTATTTGTCATACAAACAGCATTAGTTGGGAGGTCCACATACTGAATCTTTTGGTTTTAAAAGTTTAACAACCAGCTTTCTTTTTCCTCATCTTTATTATTTTTAATTTAACATTTAGTCTGCTATATTCTGAGTGAGAGGTGGGTTTAATTTTGACATGTCAGACCAGAGCCATTMTCCCACAAGGAGCAGCAAAAGCAACAAGCAAGATCTGTCTGAGCAAATGTTTTTACTTTGCTTTCCTTTGGAGCAGAACTGGATAGGATTTTCCTACTGAAAACTGTTTCACTTCATAAAGGAATCTGCACCTCCACTGCACAGGGGTCTGCTGGAACCGTGCCATTCCTGAATCATATCAATTTTAACAAAACTTTTTTACTAGGTCCAGGCAAGAGAGAGCCCGCCGACTGCTGCCGAAGGGTTGCTTGGCTGTGGTTGGGGCTGGCACAGGGTGGGAGGACAGTCAGCTTGAATTCCTACGGATTAGGTGAGAGCTTTAATCGCTAGGCTCTTCGTTACCTCTGAAGTTCTCGCTTGCTGGTTTCATCCCCGCAAGCACACAAACACGACCTCACCGGGTTTCCTCGCCCCGGAAAGAGCCTGTGTACAGCCCTCAAGGTACAGGACATTTCCTAAAATGCTAGGAGGCCAGGAAAGCCCAGACCTTGCTCGGCTTTATCACGGGGGGGGGGGGTGGTTCCTTTGCGCTCTCATCTGGCACTGAGACCAAGATGGTCAAACCCTGGCAGCCACACAGGCCGTGTGGGAGATTGGGCATCCTCTACCTCAACTCCTCYGTCCCTCACCCTGAAAGGTGCAGCACCAGCCCTGCCTCCCCTCTTCCTACCCTCCCACGGCAGCAAACACCTTCCCTCCTCTTTTCTCTGCCCTTCGACAGCAGCAAATTCACCCCCCACCAACATATACCCCTCCAGGACACTCTCAGTCCACGCAGAAAGTCCCAGTGCCCCCCTCCCCATCCAGCCTCTCCCACCCTGCCCCACAGGAGGACCACAGTCAGAGCCTACCCCATGCCTGCAGAGGCTCTTCCCTGGGCAGCACCATGCGTGAACCTCCCCACGGAAAGACAGAAGAATGAGCAACGCAACCCGGAGAGGGGGAGTTAATCACATCTGCCATTTCACTCGCTCGCTGAAGGCACTCTGATGCCGAGAAACGAGGCGCCCGAAAGAACCCATTTCCACTTGGTGAAAGATTACTGTTCAGCGCTGACATTTTGTATCCTTCAGATTTTACGTTGAATTGGAAATACCACCCTTGCAAGCTCCTCTTTTAGGATTTTGCAGCCTCCACAGCATTTGGCCAGTGTGTATGCATACCTGTGTAACATGTTGTGAGAGTTCAGGAACTGCTGAATGCTCAGAAACAAATTTTTCCCAGCTGCTATGCTAATGACCTCTTCTAAAATGTCTATGAGCTCTATTTCCTTTTTTAGCTTTGCCAGCATAATCATATTACAGCCTGACACCCGGCAGTGTAAATTAATCTCCCTTCTTTATTTTTTCCCATGCAAATTCCTCAGAAGTGGATTTTTTCCCCATTTTGTCTTATTAAGCACAGACAGGGAGAGAAAGAGGAAAACAGTTAGGCATTACCTCTGAGTGAATCTTTCTGCAAACTGATACTTCTGGTTTTAGACAGATCGAAACCAATACCAAGACCGTTTTGGAAGACACATTCTACAAAGATGCATCTTTCCCAGAAACACACAGACCTAATTGCATTGCCTAATGGAAACTCCACAGGAGTTTTGCTTGTGGAAGTATGGAGTTGAGCTTTTCAAAACAAAAACCTGGAAATKATACTAACCGACAAGTGCAGACATTTCAGGGGTTATGTTGATGTTGTTGTAGTACTCAAAACATTTCCTCCTTGTTTTATATACTGGCATTTACTTCTGCATTAAGACCTGTATCTTCCAAAGGTCAAAAATAAGGATGCTTGCCATGCTTTCCTGATGAGTGGATATCCTTAGAGATGGTGGATTCCCTTCTTCTATACTCCACTCAACACTGGAGGTTAATAGAGCCTACACCTCCTCCCTAGAGTCTTGCATGAAACTGCTGATGGTGTGATGTCAGGGGACTCCTTTTTTCTGCAGATGACCTCTTGTTCTTGAAGAGCTACAAAAGACTAGAGGCACCACGGAAAACATTTTTCTCTGGTCTTCTCTGCTACATTTTTATGGCTTACTTTAAAATGAGCAGTTGAAAGGTTTGTTTTATTTATATCTTGCGTTTTTCTCAAAAAAAAATGCAGAAATAATTCTGAATTTTCTTGGTTGCAGATGAAAAGACATGACCTTTCACTGAACAGACCTGTATGCTACACTCATTTTTAAACTATGGGTAACATTCTGTTCCTTATAACATCAACCAAACCACTGCAGATTTGTTGAATTAAACAGAGGTTTAGTAGAGAGCTGACAGAAAATAAATCTCTGCAGATATCCCTCCACAAAAGCCCTGCTCGTTTATTCTGATGGGCAGCGGGGAAAAGAGCAAGATTTGTTCCTGCCTTAGAAGTTTTAGCACTCCTCCCTGAACTGTAAAGAGTCCCTCACATTTGTGAGGAATGGATGAAGACCCAACAGGCCAGGTCCAAGCACAAGCAGCTATTTGTGCTCAGTTCAGAACTGTTCGTGGCCAGTGCTCCATCTCAGACTCCTCCTGGTTGCAGAGAGCTCCAGAAACCTGGCTGTGATACGGATGTCTCTACAGGACCGACATGACAATCTGCATTTGAAGGGCCACATGAACAGTGGCTCTCCCCGGTTTCGCCTGATGAATCCCTCTTCCCCTCTGAAGAAGGAAGAGATGCACCCACAGAGAAACTGAACCCATTCCTGTACTTCTCAGCAGGGAACTCCCTACGGCACCAACAGTCACAGCCAAAGAACAACATTTGAACATATAATCTGGAGTCTTTTTTTTTTTTTCAATCTAACCACATTTATTATACCAAACAAGATTCTTACTCCAGTGTTTCAGCGGAGAGCCTAGAAAGACAAAGATGACTTCCAAGGTGCGTAAAGCCCAGCGAGCAGGAGAACACTGGCAAGGCTACGAATATTTAAATAATAGGGAACTTCTCTGTTTGCTTACTTTGTTCAAAGCAGTATGGAGACAAGCACAGCTCTTTAACTAAAGTTCATTAGAAATGCTAGATGCTTATGAAGTCTTGTTAAAATAGCTTAAAAACAGCCTAAAAGAGGTAGAGAACACATATGGTAGAATACAGCAAACGAGAGCATAAGAAAAAACCCTACCTACAGGACAGCAAAAAGGCGTTGATGACAGAGACACCCAGAAACAACTAGAACATGATCTCAATGTCTGGCTTTCAGCTGACTACAGCAAAACGCCAAGGGAAAGCTGAACTCTTGCCAAGAGGGAAACAAAACTTGAATACATTAAAAATAAATAAACAGACTACAAATTCACATACAAGAGCGCATGCCTTACAGGTGGACTTCTGGACTTCAGCCGTTCCATTCAGTGCATTTCTGGTACAAAAATAAGTCCTTAACAACCATGTCATAAAACGAATTCTCCATCCTCCTSTAAAAGAGGGTGAATCTATCCGCACCAGCAGCGCTGCTACATTCACCCCAAAGGTGGCAACTGCTGCCTGGACACCGTGTAAGAAAGCAAGCCGTGTCTGTTCAATGGCATTCTGCTATCCGCAGCGATAACACGTTAACTATGGCATAAAAACTGCTTTCACACTGTTGTAAGATAAATAATACCTTCCCACCACATTTTCAGCAAATGTCTACAACAGAGTTAATATTTCAGCATCTACWCACAGAGCGCTTCACAGCAGACAAGAAAGCTACCTGGAAATAACCATACTGCTTGATTTTGTATTAGCTGTCAGCTGATTTGCATGGAGAACCGACCAGCCTGCAGGGAAGAGGGTCATCTAGTACAGTTTCTTGGCAACCTGCCCAATTCTGCCCCCCAAAATGCTAAGTACCTTAAAGTTCATGGTTCAGGTATGCCTTCAGCCCCACAGCATGGTCGTTCTTGAAGAGGGGCTGGGCGTGAGCTACAGAAGAAAGCCACCGCAATCACAAAGAGGAACATCCAGGAAGGTACCAGCAGCTCTGGCTTCCGCTGTCTCCTCAAAAATAACCTGCCATCACACAACTACCAGAGAAGCAAATCAATGCTGGAAAAGCCTCCCTGCTTTTAAAAATCAGAAGGGCTGAAACAATTTGAAGCTATACAAATAAAAAAAGCTTTTTGTGTGCCGAGTATGTCAGCAGGGGAAAAAACAGAAAGGAAGACTGAAGAAAAATTAACTTCTCGGTTGAGGAAATGACTCAACGTTTTGTACAAAGCCAAGATAGTCTCCACCTGACATTTTTCAAGGGTCAGTCACCCAGAGGTGGGAGACTGGGGGGAAGGTGGGGCTTTATTTACCACTGGATAGGTTTCTTCCAACACAGAGGACCCAAGCTGAGTAAAACTCAACTGCTGTTAATCTAGAGCAATCCCACAGGAGTTATGTTCCTCTGGATGTACACTGGGGCAACTGAGATCGGGGTCTTCCCACAAACTGTTCACATCAGCCAATGCTTAGTTACTAAAATGAAAATGGGACATTTCAGTGCCTGTCAGTGGAATCATAAAGTCAGGTAGCAGAAACAGAAATTAATTTGCCTAGATACATATTCCTTTTTTGTACGGTGTCATCTCTATTTCATATGTTTAACCTAGACATAAAAAGAAGAGAAAAAAGGAAACAGTTTGTTTAAATGGTTATATTAAGTTAGCCTGCAAATCACTTATGTATTTATTTGGGTTCAGTATGAAACCACACTAAAGTCTACACCAATCTATTCAACAATTCAGCACTTGCCAAGTATAACCTTTTCTTCCCCATATTCTCTCTTGGATGAACTTCTTCCCTCTGCACTTCCATATTAAGTGATAATACTTCATGAAACCCAGTACAAACTTTGCAGAGGGCTCAGAGAACCCCTGCCTGTTCCATAGGTACTAGTTATAAAAAATGACGCTCCAGAAAGTTGTTAGAACAGTAATAGAAAGATCAGCATTTAGAAGTAGATAGGGGTTCGTCATGGAGAGATTACTGGATTTCAAAACACTGCAAAATAAATTGTACCACTTCTCAACCTCCACCTCAATATTTCTGCAACAGTAACTGATAACAATAAAGAGAGCATAAATTTACAGGAAAAACTGCAATCTTCCCTGAAGCTTTTAGCACTCTGTAAAATTAGTTTTCTTCTTGTGCTTGTTGATTATGCCTATTTTATTGGTTTTGCTTAATTAACACTACCCAGAAGAAACTTCCAAAAACATAACTGTCCTTGGCCATTGGTTACGAGATATGCGTAATTTATTTTACAAGTATAGGTGGCAAGGCAAAGCAAGAATGGGTTTCTAATTAAGAACCAGGATCTGAAGAGACCAGCGTGAATAAAGGGAGACAGAAAATGCTACCACGGTCACACCTACCAGTGCTGCAGTAGCGGAAAGGAAGTATGTGGTTGCCACCATGCTGATGCAYGCACAGAACCCAGCTGGGGTAATGCAATGGCTAGAGCCCCATTAGCCCCCTTTCCAACCTATTTTCTTTCCTTCTATTCCCCCTCCCTTCAGTAAGTCATGCCTGGTATCAGTAGGGAAGCACAAAATTGTGAATGTTATCTCAAGTTAAAATGCTCTCTTGTTCCAAATCTGTTGCTCACCTGAAGACCAAAAACCATGCTTTTACTTCAGCTGGTATATTACTGGACAAACCATTGGTACAGTCAGTGCTCTGAACCACATCCTTAGCCTGAAATGCTTTCTTTGCACACATGCCCTTTCAAACCTGACATTTTATGTGTTGATTTTAGCTGCTTTATAGTTACCAAAGTGCTGAGGAGAGGAAGAAAACAACATGCACATACAAAAGGTCTGTTGATGGGTTCTCTCTTTTCTATTTTAAAGTTCAAAAGCACATATATTATACATCTTTGCAGCTCTCCAGGGTTTCTACCAGCTGAAGGATAGATTTTTCTGAACTGTCACTGCAGCTTCCAAAGCTGTGACTCAGCAACCACACTTTCACACTTAGAAGTTTGGCAAGTGGCTTGGTGCCAGATAAACTAATGATCTAACAGCTTCCTAATATGCAGCAGGATGCTTTAATGAAAGTATGCCCATTACATATGTAAGGACAGATTATTTGCTGTAAACTCAGATAAACTTTGTTGGTCTTGCAGTGCTGAGAGCATTCAGAATCTCCCAAACAACTCAAGGTTTGGGTTGTGGAAAGTCTATTCTGGCATGTCATCATTTATTAAGAAACAACTTTTGCATTTCTCATTTCAAGAAATTTATTTTCCAAATAATATTGCTGAGTCCTTTACTTGCTGGCTTTTTCTACAATAAGAAGTTCTATTTATTCATTTTTCAACAGATGAAGAAAGTCTTCTCAACTTGAGTTCAGTGCACTTGAGAAGCTCAGTTAAGTCTGAACCATTCCTTTTATAGACCAACCAAGTTATCTTGTACGAAGTTTTTAAAGAAATGAAAATTAGACCGTGAGATATATTATTGTCTTGATGTCCAGAATGCTCTTAGGTTTATAAATAGAATGCTTACCTATGCATATAAAGGCATTTCAGGTTATTTGTAATTTGCAAATATTTTGTATTATTAGGTATGGATACCTCCACATCTCTTACACTGAAGTCTAAGGGCATATGACATCCAAATTCTTTTTTCTCTAAATGCTGTTGCCATAGCCACTAAGGTGAGATGACTTCACTGGATATGGAACTGTTCRGGCTCACACCACAGCTGATGAAAAAAACCCTTCTCTCTAAAGTGAATAAAGGTGGAGTCAAGCCTACTGCAAGCAGCCATATGCAAAGTCAAGCTTTTTGTGGACTGTCATGATGAAGGCCCACTACTGTCCCTGGACCTCATCTTGCCTCTTTTCTTGTTCCACACACCACAATTTTTCATAGCATCTGGGAGTGGATTTTTCTTCGTTCGTCAGCCAAGAGCGTGAGTATGTAGAAGACAGGTGCCACAACACCTTTGCTTGAGGTACCAGATCTGCAAAGCAGAAAGAAGCCAAACGGCAGAACTATGTGCCAAAGTTTCCTCTACCAAGTTGGATGCTTCAGAAAACCACTTCAACCTGCAAATCTCATACATGAAAGGAGAGCCACCTGGAACTAACCAACAGGTAATACCTGGGAGAAGGGCATGCCGAGGGATCCTACCCATCACAGACTTTGCCTTGCTCTGGGTTGCCAGGAAGCACCCGCATCCACTCACCGCTCAGTTCAGCTGACGAAGAAATCATCACCTTTGCAATGACTCCTTCAAATCACCAGGCAGGGTTCAGTCCTCCTTTTGAAAACATGCCCAGAGGAGAATACCTAGTGATTTGAAGAAAAACTGCCTTGAGCTTCTGTCTCCTAGGTGAATGCTTTGATCCCTAGGGAAGAGATTAATTGAGCAATAGCATTTTCCACTGCGCAGAAGTATGGTAACTGAAATTCTGCTCTTTGGATGTCAACGTACGTTTTGCCCTAGTCTTTACACTTTGACCTCTAATACAATGCTTTCTTTGAGGGGGGAAAAAAGTATGCCACAGAAGTTGGTGGTCAGGACTGGCATTTGTCAGGCCACCACTTGAAACACAGAGGAAAAATACTATGCTTGAAACCTAAAGACTGCTTCTGTAATTTATGCAGTGACTATTTCTTATACAAGAAGAAAGAGGCCTTGGAATCAGTCCAACAGTCACAACCCCCACATTTCCAGCTGAGTACCGTAATGACTGTGCTCATTTTGTCCCCACAAACCATGAATTCTTACCTGTCCTCCTCTCTAGCTCCCAACTGGCTGGATAAAAAGTGTCCGCAGCACTGAGCTGTTAGAAAGGGGTTAAATCAAACATAAGTAAAACCAAAACAAAATGAAACCAAAACACTGTATGTTTATTTAAGTAAGACTTGACACTAAAAACATTGACCATGCTACAAGGGACTGCTGAGTATTTCTCTGAAAGAATATTTTCCTTGCATTGCCAGTATTACATTAGCAAAATACTGATAAAGAAAGCACTAAAGAGGACCCCAACAAGAACTGTTCTCTTGGAGACAACAGTTGCAAAACATCTTAGAACATTTACATGCTTCTTGTAACGGAAAGTCAATGAGATCAATCACAACACAGACCTGCTAATCTGATGATAGGACAGTTGTAATTGCCTCTGTTGCTACATGCTATGTTGACTCACCGCAACTACTAGTTTGACTTACCTCCCTAGGGGAATGGTTATTAGAATTTGTCCCTGCCAGTGAGGAGTTACTACACCTACAAAGAAAGGAACAGGATTAAAAGAAAGTTGAAGAGTCAGTTTTCAATTATATGTATTATTTGCATGTACCAAACTCAAACAGTGATTATTTACTCTGGAAGGAGTTTGTAGACAGTTTTAATACGACTAAACTCAGGAAAAAAAAAAAAATTCTGCAATTTTCCTAACTTTATTTCACATTTATTATTAAGTCATTATTTCAGGCTGTTCACGGGCACTTTTTAGATGACGTCTTTGTATCTTCCCATTCTGTATGGATTCTGACTCTCCTGCTGAAGAAAAGCATGAGCTTTCTGAGTTTTTCTCAAAGTCAGCTGAGGAGGGGAAGGAAAGAAGTAATTAGAAGAACATAATTAGGAAAAATACAAACTAGTTCAACTTTATCCTGTTTGGTCTTCTAAAAAAGAGTTCTGCATTTGAAAATGAATTAGGGTCGCTGCCTCTGGGACAACTCAAAAACCTAACTAAATCAAAGCAAGGAATCCTACTTGACTTTGCYAAATACTTTAAAAACAGATGGGGTGAATGAGACATGAAGAAAGGTCTGGAGGGAAGCAGACTCTGGTGGCTTCCCAGAGGCCACAGTCCACTGGTGCTTCCTTCAGAATATCAAACATAAATAAATTTAGGGATATCCTAAAATGTCAGTCTCCTGAAAAAAAAGGAGCAATCACCTCTTTCACAGTGAAAACAAGTTAACTCTTCTGTCCAGATGGGAGTAAATGACTGAGGCAGCCAGGTGGAAATCAGCAATTTACACTTCCAGCATTGGTCAGAACTGTCTTCCTCACCAGGCAGATTTACAAGGCCACAGGGACAGACTGGTGTAGGTTTGAACTCCGGTACAGAATCAGTCAAGGTGATGACTGGGTGTGAAACACGTCTTACACTTCCCTGATGCTGGAAGTCACTAAGTCTCTTGCCAGTGACTACCGTTTTGTTGTACGGGGCTTAATTATTTTTTCATCTGTCTTTTTGCCTAAATGAACATGTATCCACTGTCTTTGGCTCATTTCCCGCTCCTGCTCCCAGAAATTGTTCCACTTTATTTTGGACCCTGAATACAAGTTCTTTGAACTTATTTGAGGCTAGAACACTAGACAGTATTATTTCTTCATTTGTTGAAGCAGAAATAAAACTTCATTTTTGTTTTACTAAACTACCTCAGCTAGGTGTTTGTTGGAATGCAGTTCTGCTTTCCTGCCAATTATTGTGATGGCTTCTTGCCAGCCATCATTTTGAGAAGTTAAATACTAGCTTCTAGATGAGCAGCAATGCTAAAGACAACAGAACTAAAGACAACTTCATTCTAAAGAAAACAGGTGGCAGCATGAAAGGAAAGCAAAGATTTTCTGTTTGGRTAGCTGCCTGCAAGTCGTGGCTAAGCAACTCCCTTATGAAGACAAGGTAGGGTTTTGTCAAAAAGGACGTTTGTCAACATCTCAAAACCAGCATACTTTTCACCATGTCAGGGCTCACTTGGTGGAAAACAACAGTGATATTTTGCATTACTTGTAGGTCTCTGAGAGTGGGACAGAATATGCAGCCAGGAGGAGGTGTCTGGGACAGAGCCAGAAGTAGAGGATAAAGCAAGGCTGAAAACTTGGTGATATAAAATCATAGAATAATCCAGGTTGGAAGTGACCTCAGGAGGTCACCTACGCCAACCTCCTGCTCAAAGCAGCRTCAACACTTAATTCGGACCACACTGCTCAGGGATTTGCCCAGTCAGCTTTTTAATATCTCCAAGAATGGAGACTCCACAACCTCTCTGAGCAACTTCGGCCAGGACTTGTCTGTCCTCACGAAGAAAAAGCTTTTCCTTACCTCAAGTCTGAATCTGCCCTGCCATGTTCTAGTTCATGACCATAGTTTCTTGTTCTCCGCTGTGCAACTCTGTAAAGAGCCTGGCTCCATCTTCTCAGTAACACCTTATAGGTGTATGGGAAGGCTGTTCTTAGGTCCCCCCAAAGTCTTCTCCAAGCTGAACAAGCCCCAGTCCCTCAGCCTCTCCTCACAGGGCAAGTGTTCCTTCCCCGACCAATTTGGTGGTCTCCTGCTCCAGTTTATCAACATCCTTCTGGTAAGGCAGGGGCAAAACTGGACACGGTCTTGCAGACATGGTCTAACAAGTGCACCTTCCTTGATCAGTAATGTTTAGTTTGTTGCAGGCAATGCACAAAGCCGGCTAAGATGGTCACAGTTACCAAGAGTTTTCAGGTTGAGCGGCCCACCCTGACAGGTGTGCAAAAGATGGGGAACTCTCAACTGATCCAGCAAGACTTTGTATTCTAAGAGCCTCCATCTTTTGGAAACTGGGCACGGTGACAGACTTCCAGTTCGGCTGTGAGACATGTAGAGCAGAGCATGTGGTACTCCAAATCAGGCATCAAAAATCAGCTTTTTTATTCTGAATGGGGCTGGCACTGAGTCTGGTTTCCAGATGGTTTTCTGTTGTGTGTTTCTGTTGCTTAGAGGAACACAGCCAAATCAGAAGGGAAAGCCCTTCCCCACAGCGAAGCAAGAAATCGGGGAAACAAGTAAAAACGCAAAGAATAAGGCAATAACTAGTAAGTTAAGTCACTTTCTGTGTCACAGTTTTCTCAAGTAAGGAACCAGCTGTGGAAGCTCTCACTTTTATGCCAAACAATTTAGTGTTTGACCCTCCTGCCTGCAGTAGCTTTGGCTGGCATTTTCCAGTCTTATTTATACAGTTAGATGCAAAGCAGCCAATTAACATGCTTGTTATTTCTTCATTAACAAACACGGTCTTTGAAAGGACAGATGCTCTTGTTTACCATCCCCTCAGATTTCAGTCAGTCTCCATATTGGTGTTTGAGCTCTGTGCTATACAAAGTCTGACTTCTTTTGCTCTTTATCTGCTTTTGATATTTAATTTTTCAAACTGCTTGATGCCTGTATTAGGGTCTGTTTTAATTTTTTCCATATTTGGAAATGTTCCTTACAGGTCATTGATCTCAAATTCATTCATGAATATCATTAAAAGTCAATGGGAAAATTCAGTTTAAGAATTTGACCCCTGGAGTAACTCTGGCTTCTAAAAGACTCCCAGCACAGCTGAAGGGCACATACTTAATACAGTGGGGACACGACAAAGTTGACTTAAAGGACTGCTAACTACACTCACCTTTAACTATTTGACTATGTTCCATTTATTTATTGTATTAGAGCCCACTTATTACCTAGCAAAAGACAACTCAAGTACAATAGGGGATAATGTCAAATCAATAAACTGAAGTGCAATATAGAATCAAATGCCACTTTAACTCCAAGTTGTAGCGMTATACACCATTGTACTGCATAGCTCCAGTACATAGGAGCACTCAATCAAGTGTTTACTTTTCGTAGTTGCATGTTTAAAAACACATACTTAAGCACTCTGTACAGCTGGGGCCATCATCACTTATTTTATCTTATCTTCTAATTTCGTCTTTCAAAATAGCAGTTGCAGGCTTAAGAGAGACGTTAAGGCATGTTACCCTCTAACTCTACTGCTCCTTCAGCCCTTGCCTCTTGACCTTGAACCCATGTTACAGTTTCCTCACTCCTTACCAACTTTTCTCTTTTCCTTCCATCTTACTGATGCAGAATTCAAGCTAATAAACTTTGCGAGCTTATTACTTTTCATGTCAGCTACAACTTACTGGCTTGAAGCAGAAACCCAGGAATCTACAGGCTGTGGTAGCCAAAAGGTCAAACTACCTTTGTACGGACATAAGCAGTGTATGGACAGAGGGGCCAATTAACCTGTGCCCCTAACCCTGCAGAAGTTAATAAACAAGCGTAACATTACTGCCAGCGACACTGTAAAAAGGCAAATGTGTGGTTGCAGTGTTAGGACCCATGAAATACAAAGGGTGAGCAAGCAGCATTTTGAAGGGTAATTTAATTTTAATCACTGGTCAGAGATTTGTGGAAGGCAGAGAAGGCGTTTCGGGCTTGCCACTGTCCACAGTACAACCACGCAGATGCCAGTATGGCCGTAAAACACCTTTTTTCACGTGCCCTAGCAGAAGGTGGACACAAGTGGAGCCATGTGGACATCAGCAGAGCTCCGACTGGGCGTATCTGTGAGCCTGAGACGCAGAAAGAGTCACAGGCTCAAAAGGGCAGGGATGGTGGTCAAAAGGGTTTAGTCTTTCCTCCTGTACTGTAGAGCCGATCCTGCCTCTTTGTCACCCAGAAAGGGAGAGGGGAGAGAAACCTCCCCCAAACATCAGTATGCAATCTTCGGTGGCTTGCAGTCGCAAATCAGCAAATTCACGCAGACAGACCTAGGCCTGAGTGAGGCTACAGCTTATTTCCGTGCAGGTTATCATACTGTGCACAGGATTTTGTAAGCACAATTATCGTCTCTGACATCCTATCTAAAAAGAGTGGTCACCATAGTAACGCCTGAATCACGTGGCACTGCACACCTGATACCAATCAATCCTGAAAACATCTTTGTGAAGAAACAGACTCCTGGAAAACTGCAGACGGAGGTTTCTTGTTGAGACTAAGAAGATGCTCTCTTATAACAAAAATGGAAATTGTACGTTATAATCTTCTCATTTGACTCTCCCTCCATACAATCCCATCCTCTATCAGCTTACAAAAGTGATAGAAAATAAAAAAGGGCAACAGTTCTGTGCTGAAAAGAGTGACAAACAACAAAGTACAGCTGGCATGTAAATGATACRCTGCATTTTTCCCCCCAGAGCATTAACTGTGACTTCTAAGAATACAGCCATGCTCTGGTTGCTGAAACAAAACATAAACACGCCCACCATAATGCGTCTCCACCGTCCCAGGACACCAGATTTCCCCTCAAATGTTAAAACCCAGAAATTTCATCAGCTTTTTTCTCCCTTTTTGCTTCCCCAGTCTGCAATTTAATTTAGTTGATTAGAGTTGTGTTCCTCTGTGTGGGTAAAAGAAGAAGAGCATGTTTAAGGAAATGATGTTTGCAGTTAGCTTGGCACCATGGCTTTCGGAAGTGCATTCTGCCACCAGCCCTCCAGACACATCCCGCAGCCAAAGAGCTGAGGAAGTTGCTGATGTCTCTGGGGGGTTTTGGTGGGTTGCTTTTTTTTTACAGYGCAGCTTCACCCTAGCAGCCTTCGGGCTATCTGTGCTGTGCCTGCTCCTCTACCTGTTTCAACAGCCAGCTGCCTCTCGTCATCCTAGCAAGGACACTGCTACGGGTTGATGAAAATAATCCCAGCAAATAACTCATGCACAAAGTTCAACCAGCCTCAGCAGTATTTCCAAGATAGTCTTGCTATTTCCTATTTGATTCTAGCCCAAATTATCGCTACTTTCATTATTTGAAAGTCTACCACTTCTTAATTTTCCTTTGAAAAAGACTGTTTCTGTTCAGATGGCTTCCATCTTTGTCATCTTCCATTCCATCTGTATTTTATTTTTCAAATAAGTCACAGCTATAACCATTTATTCTGACAGTGCCTCTCCTTTATTCGATGTGATTTCAGAACAGGAAAGCCACTGAATTTGCAAATGCCATTGACTGACAAAAGTTGGATATCCAACTGCCATGATGCTAGTAACAAATTTGCCTAGAAATTCTTTTAGCATCCTGGACGTGAGTGTAAAAACAACAGGAGTAGACACCGTATGAGTCTAAGGAGGTAAATGAGACATCCTTTACTGAGCTTGCTGAAGTCACTAGAACCTGCTCGCCCCCTCTTGCCATTCCTTCATTGCTGACCCACCAGAACAGATTACATGCGCATGAACTGCTACCACAGGTTGTACTGTCTGTAACGCTTTAGAAGTCAGTGCTAGTGATCACGGAGTCCTATTACACATAAGGAAGCCGGGCTTCAAATCTACTTTCGTAGCGTGTGGAAGTTAAATTTATTCAGCTGCACTTCTGACGTGTGTCTCACAGTAAATGGCATTATTGTTCGACAGGGCAACAGACCCCCACGATAGAAATATAATGTTCCAAAATCAAAATTAAGAGGTCACCAACAGTTTATTGAGTTTTAAGCTATGCCAGGGCCCAGTTACGGTTTTCAAACTGCATAGCAATCGACAGCAAAAGAGATCCATTGATTTTGGCAAGGATCAGACCATACTTCGATTACATCCAGTATCTTTTGCAAAGGTAAGTGGCAAGGGAAGATCAGGAAAGCGCAAGTGAGTTGTTGCAGCAATTGAGAAAGATGCCTGTGGCCTCCTGTGCTTTATCAGCCTGTAGGAAAGAACTCAAAACCCCACCTTCCCAAATCCTTAGTTTAAAGACAACAAAGTAGTCYATGCAGTGAAACACACAAAACCAGTCTACCCTCGCCCTGAAAGAGCTTTGTCATAAATAACTAATTAACCATGCAGTGCAGCCTGGAAGGCATTCGTACACAGGCGCCCGGGAAAAACCCAGTTAAGGAACAGAACATCACATTATACTTGCCACCGGAAAATGATGATTCATTTGTTTTCCATATCCATTTATAATTGAAGGGTCATCATAAAAAAAAAAAAAAAAAGCAGTGAGGGTCAAAAGCTTCACGAATATTTTSATTACCTGCTCTAGCAAGTCTTCAWATGCTTTTGCTGACAGTAAGATCACAAACCTTTCACCCCTATGCAGCTGACTCAGCAATGCTGTAGAAGCTGTCAGTACTGCAAGTTTTGAAATGTATACTAAACCGATGCTTCCTGTTAAGGTTGCCTTCCTTTACTACTGTCCTTATGTGTATGAACTTCAAATACCGAATACCAGACTGTGGACATGGCATGTGCCTTTTACGCTGGGGTGTTTTTTTAGTGCTCCCTTAGGAATACAATCTTTATGTAAGCACATCTATACTGTGACTCTTTTTTATCCCCTGATGCTGTACAGTAGAAATAACTAATAAATAGCTCGCTAAAAAGTTATTTATACAAGTGCAAACACAAACCCACTGGATTTGATAATATATTTTCCTTTTGTACTAGTGTAAAATAGTAGTGAAATAAAATCAGCATGATAAAAATTTGGTCCGTAAAAAGCAAACACAACCAGAACAGCAGAACTAGCAAGCAAAACAAGTCAGAAAGTCTGCCTTCTGAGTTCCCCTTTCAGATTCAGACTTCCATCCCTGGCACCTATGGTAAAGATTTTTTTGCCCTAGTCCCGTTTTAATTTCTGAGTCTCAGTACTATCACCTAGAAGCATTTGACAGCTTTTTTCCCCTCCTCTTTGTGTGTCCTGGAAAAGAGCAAAAAGCAAAGATAAAGCCTGGATTCTCTGACAGGGTTTGTCTTCATACTGTGATTGATGAGGCTGATGCTGTACTGAATTGAAACTTGAAAACGTCACAAACAACATCCCTCTGAAGCAGTGAGGAAGAAGGGCACCGACTCAGCCCATTGCTGTAGGTAGCATAGCCTGAAGTTGGTTGAATAGGCTCAAAAACACCTGAAGACAGAGGCCTGTCTCCTAAGAGAGAATTTATGGTATTCACTTACCTGGAATTTAGACTGAACGACCACTAGTTTCTAGCTGTGAAATGCAAAAGGAATTGCTACCTGCTGCAGCTCAGCGCGCCCCTTCTCCAGCTGCATCAGGGGAGGACTTCAGCCAGACGTCCTCGGCAAGAGCCACCTCCTGCAGTGAACAGGAGAGGGGCAAGTCACAGGAGAGGACGCTCCCTGCCAACCCGCATACAAAGCTCCCTTTGTCCCYCGAGACTCCAGCTAAGAGGATGTGTGCGCCTTACCCTCACCCGTGGTTGCTCCCCACCCGTGAAACACATGAACAGGAAATCCACAGGCTTACTGGCCGAGTACAGCTCTACAGCAGGTGGGGGACCAGAACTTCAGCCTACGGACTAAGCCCTCTCCCTCCCTCTCAGGCTTCCTATCTATTCCCACGACCGTAATTACAGCACTGCTTTGGCCCTAAGAGGCCAACTTGCTCTTTCTTCTGAAATACATAAATATGGCATCAGTTTAGACTGTGCAGTGCTTTTATAGGACATCTTTAACGTGCATGCAGAGCAGCTTTAGAGATTCCACCGTCCTTTTTGTGAGAGGTTTATACATGGTCTCTCCAATGAACAAATCCTTTATCACAATTCCTCCTGGGTCCAGAATAATTATATTGACCTGGGCGACTGTTCCCCACTTCAGTGTGGTGCCTACATAGTCTGTGGAGGCTTTGAGAGGATGCACGATGACTTAATCCTCCCCATACAGCCTATGCTGAACATGAAGGATATTGGCAGGCATGATTTCCACATTGTAAACCCATATTTGAGGAGTTTATCTTTCAAAAAAGCATGGAGCTTATCAGTTTGCACATTTTTACCATTCCCAGGCAGAGATATGTGGGCTCTACATCTGAACAGATAAAGGACGTTAATTTAATTTCTGATCCCATATTGTAAACTCTTAAGGTACACAACTTTTGTCATGAGCATTATCTGCAGTGAAAGATGTAAAAAAATGACAGTTCATGAGTTCTTTTATCAAGTTTAAAAAAATGTCTATAGCTGATCAGTAGGTTAATCTTATGCTTAAGCCACATCTACTTACAGTTGTAGCTCTTTCCTCTACCAGTAACTTGCGTAAGCAAGGGCATTCTACTACTTTMAAAAAAAATTTCACAGATGTAGAGAGAAAGAAAACTTTTCCATACCCAGTGTTATTACTACTTATCGATAAGCATTTCAAATTCAAAATCTGTTCTAATCATTCAGGAATGAGCACCCCAAAGAATCTTGTTTTCAGCAACAGAAAAACAATTTTTCACAAACAAGTCTGTCTATATTAATGAGGCCTAATTAAGCACCTTTCCCTTAACAATCCTGGCTGTAAGTACCTTACTGAATTACTTACTGATTTGCAGAACCACTGAATATCTGCACTTCTCATGTGGGGGCTCTAAGAACTTAGGTTGAATGACACAGTGTAAAAACCATCTACTGTAATTAGGCTTTAGTTTTAATTACACGAGTTCAGATGTTTTTGTTAACATATATTTTCTTCAGATCTTCAAATACAACATTGAGGAGCTTTGCACTCCTTCTCAATAGGATCTTAAAAATCACCAGGATTGTTTCTGTTTCTTCCAGAGCGGTGACTAGCTCCTGTTTCATTCTCCTCTGGGACATCTCAGTGTATACCTTCTGAAAGCAAAAGAGTAGGTGGATGATCTGAAGGGTATTCACTGCACATAACACCCTTTCTCACCTCAGTATTTCTTTGTGTGCTGAGAGGCATGTGAGCAATGCTTCTGCCTTCAAAACCACTTACCCTGCAAAGCACTGGCAACATCCCTACATACCTGAAGTGGACAAGAAAGCAATGACTACAGCTGTGGTAGGGACAAGGAGACAATTACACCAGCTGGCAGAGGGCGATGGGGAGGTAGCAGTGACATCCAAAAGAAAGATGAATTATGGCAGCAGTGAGGCTTGGCTTTGAGAAGACTGGGGCTATCATTCTGGATGTCCTGTACCTTGGCCAGGATCTCTGTCAGAAACCAACACTCTGCAAATTCCCACACCTCCACAGATTTATGGTTTGCTTGCCATTACACACAATCTTAGTGTTTCAAATGTCCACAGAATCAACAGGCAACAAATCTCGATTGTTTCCAAGACGGAACTTGCTTGATGTCATGCAGGTGGCTTCAGGGAGCAATTTCTGCATGTCTGTGGCAAATCTATCCTGGATCTGAAAACTGGGTTCAATCTAAAGCGATGATTGAGAGGTCCAGGAGGTAATTAATAATGTTGAGAAGGTCATAAAAAAATTGAAGAAAGTAAAATCTATCAACAGCTATAAAACACAAAGATACTGCACCTGGCTCAAGTAACCCATGAGCTGCTGAGCACTGGGCACATGGAGAATATAAAGGGGAAAGTACTGTTGTGTGGTCATAGTGTTTTTCCTAGGCACTTATTTTTTACTTTTCTCAGCGGCAAGACACTATGCACAAGATAGCCGTTCRATCTGAACCAGTTCAACTGTTCTTATGCTCTGGAGGAAAATATAAAAATAAACCCCCCACAAATGAAATCCCCATTATGTCAGTTCAAAGCAAATGGAAAAACTTTCCTCCCCTTCCATACCAAAGAGCAGTCCAAGTTATTTAGTCAACACTGATTTAAGAAAACCGATTCCGTTCTGGACACCCAAGCAGTGGAACAGCACAGCACACCGAGGTTTCTAGTCCGGTGATTGCCGCCCGGTGCTGTGGTGAAGCAGAACATCAAGTTTCTAATGAAGAGAAGACCACAAAAAACATTTTCAGTTTTGATTTCCACCCTCAGAAACGGGTGTGTGAGACCACCTCCAACTAGCCCCACAGCAATCCCCTGCAGAGGGGAAGGACTAGTCCCTCCTGTGGCAAGGAGAAGTCAAATGTGTCTGCTGATTTTGGAGAGGTAGAAAGCGGAATCTGAAAGTGGAAAATTACAAGGGTATTTTGGGCTAATAAGACATTACAGCTTTCCAATGAAAACGGGAAAGGATCCTATTAACTGTTCATTCAGTTCAGTTTTTTGATTTCAAAGAAGCATTAGAGAATGAAAAAGCACTCTAAAGATTGAAAGAGCTCAATCAGAAAAGAGCGTAAGATTATCAATTTTGTCTGCCTACTGAAACTGCGTGACCCCTCCACTTGCGCTGAACTCTGCTTGAATGGTAGAATGGGAAGTTTCACAGTGCACAAAGAGATGAACACACAGGTTTTTCCATATTGATCATCCCTGAAGCCCAGCAACTCTCCGCTGGCGTCTGCAGAGGCAGCCCTGCAGTGCTGCAGGTTGCCCTTCTGAAAGGGCAGCAACAGGAGCAATCAATTCCTAAAGCGGTGCTCTTTAAAGCAAGGTGATGCTGAGGAAATTTAGAAGTCAAATGCCCCAAAGAAACACCACCTGCTCTCCTGTCTACAGAGACATCCCTGACATTGGGCAGTCAGGACATGACAATTTATGTGCTGTATCTGCCACAAATAAAGCTATCAGCATAGATGTGAGAGCTGAAGTCAGCAGTTCCAAAACTAAATCCCTCTTTAAAAACCTATGATTAGAAGGAAAAGGATGTCAGAAGCCAGACCCACCCTAGCAGCAGCTTGTGGTCACTTGCCAATGTTCAGTTGAAGCAATCTGCTGGCACACCAGGGCTTGCCAAAGGTTGAATGGCATTTGGAGGTGAGGGGAAGGCGGTCCCGGGGAAGACAATAAATCATATCTGATCCCTAAAGAGGCGGAGAGGGACAGCAGAGGCAGAAGGAGGTTTTCTTCAGTCTTTGTTCTTGCACTAGCAGGCCAGACACAGCTGCAGCCCAAGGGGTTCCCTGAGGGTTAAGATTGCACCCCTTAGCTCTCCCTGGAACAACAGCATCTCTGCAAAGAGCAGGAGAGGAAAAGCAGGAATCATTAAACCCCATCCCTGACCTCTGCATACTCCATTATAGCTTCATCCATCAAACTGGATTTTTACAAGTGCTTTGCAATCCCCCCTGCAAGACTCCTTGGTGCTATCAGTAGGGGAATGCAATTTTACACATCATGAAAACACAGTAATTATATTTGCATGTAGCAAATAACAGAAAAAAAAAAAAAAGATGCATAACCGATGTCAATGGCAGAAGGATGATAAGCCTGAAGCCTTGATGATAAGCCTGAAGAGAAGCGAGTGTGTTTGAAAACTACTGTCCTATGTCCAGAGTCACTGCTGAATCCACCATTCATTCTCCCCTCCCCAATTTCATGTCACTTTATCATCGCACTTTCTCCTCCCTTTCCCCCACCCAAACTGTTCTGCACAAGAACCTATCGCATTTGTTAGCGCAAGGGTCTCCATCATGCAGCCTCTAAAACTGCATTTCCTAACATTTCTTTTAACCTAGCAGGCTGTGACTGACCACATGTTATTCCGCATCTGGTATCACTGAGATCAAACCTGAAACAGAACAACGGAAGGAAGCCTTGGCACACTGTGTATCCGAGGATGTCACACTGATGATAACTGAAGGTCACCCCCRGATTCAGTGTGCTGTGAAACCAAACCTCAGGCAATCTGGTGGTGTTCTTCCTCTTCTCTCTGCTATGTATACCACTTAAATGATGGGAGACTACTTATGCAGCTTTTACCAGCCTGTAAGTGAACATAATTCTGATGTTAATTCGCCAGGTATTATTCCTGGTCCATCTCTCTCTCACGTATGCATAGCAACAGCATTCCCTCTGTTCGTTCCAGGAATGAAATCTTCCCTTTACCCATCAGGAAAAAGATGAAAATGCACTGGCTTATTCTGACCACAGTTCACATGTCAATGCTCTACACAAGGATATATTTGGGCCACACATCAATCAACCATGCAGCTTCACAGCGACAAGCAGGCAGATCTACAGATTTTTTAATCGCCCTTGGTATGGAGGACATCACCAAAGAAAAAGCAGAGCCAGTGTACCACTGTGCTGCAGAGATCCATCTGAGAGGCTAATGTAGCCAGGCACAATTTATAACAGATATTCTGAATTATGTCAGAAGCCAAATTCGCCCTCATTTACTCTCAAGCTCAACAAGGCAGACAAGCACCAACACAGGACTCTACCCTTCAAGTCCTGGGTGGTCCATTCCATAGGCCTTGATGAGCTGTGGGTCTAAGCTGGCTAAAAGTACCTCTTGAGGCAGGAAACTGTTCTTGAAAGAGCTGCTAAAAAGTTCTTCTACGGATGCACTGCTTCCAAAGAAATGCATAAAAACCCAATAGAAATAGAAATAGGGTAGGATACATCTCACAGAAATGAAGGGACACATGGCATAGGCCTCAAGATTTCGTGTATTCACCCAAGTTCCTTTCAGGATTTTATTCAAAATCAGAAAAATATTCATGCATAGCATTCAAGCATGCCCATTCCCACAAAAGGATGTCCAAGCTCTACAGCCAATTTCTCATACAATGCTCTGAGTTTTCTCTCACTATTTGTCCTTAGTGATTTTTTGCTTCTCCGAAGAATTCTGAGGGCAGCATGAAGGAGAAGAGACAGCAGGTATTTAGCAGTAGTCTCATGTCTGTTAAAAGCACAAAAGCTACCCTGCCACAAATACCATTGGTCAGGGGTTTGTGCCTAATGCCCAGGCTCTTCCTACCACACGTTCTTCTTAGGATGCATCGGTCAGCCAGTCCTACACTGTCCTCTCAGTTTTCGTGCTCACTGAATTTCATGAGCTAATATTTGATTCTTCAGAGATGTGTGTTTCGAACACATCTGGGAGCTGACTGTCAAAACACTCAATATACATTTGAAAATTACATCTGGATTAAGAAAAAGGGAGGAACATCTACAAATAAACTATTCTCCTGGAATTGTGGTCTTTCAACTACAGAATTGGAGGCTGAAAAATGGGTACCACGTATCAAAAACAGACAAAGACAAAATAACTTAGTCAAAGGAGAATGAGCTGCAAGTTCACACTAAGTCCTTTACCAAGCAAGTGGAAATTTTCTTTGAAACTGTAAATGACTATAAAAAGAAAAATCAAAGTCAGGATATACCAATAGCCTTTCTAAGATTTCATGCAGCAAGAAAATATGCTGAACGTACATATCCAGGAAAGCTGTATTTAGTAGAGCGTTGTTTCAGGTTGCTTACTAAGTGACCCGAAATAGTTCAATGAAACTGCAGTAGTTCAGTGGCTGTAGAGAAAAATAAATCGAGCGAAACAACGGCGCCCAGTCGGTGCGATGGCAGAACACTTGCGTTGTGCAGCATGTTTTACATACGTGCCAGTAAATGTTTCTGGGATCATAAACTTTTTCACAAACAATTAATCTCTATTATCACCAGCTTGGCACAACTGAATCCGGAGTACGTCACTCATTTGCCTCATTAGAAGAACATAAACTCCTCAGTCTTTCAAGAAACTTTCCTGGTGACGTGGTTGTCTGTTCCGTGTTTTGAAGGCTTCATCTCACAGCTCAGAAGGTAGCATTTTCCCATTTTATTGTCAGGGGTGTTACAGATTAGAGGACAAGCCAACATTTCTTGGTAAGCACGCCCATGTTCTAGTGGCCTGCTTTACAGGCATTGCGAATGCTGCAAATGCTCTTTCTTGAGACTGAAAACAGTACTGCTGGCCTCTGCGCTTTCCCTCTCCAGGATTAAAAAAAAGAGGGGAAAAAACCTGGCTTGAGGCAAACAGGTGAATGTGAAAGATCTGGGTGCAGATCTCCAGGTGTTGCAGAGACAGCAAGGAGATCCATGAGAAAACCCACCCCTACCTCACAGATCCCCAGCTGAACGATCGCCTCCAGCCACAGGGGAACGCTTCCTATGCAGGATGCCCCATAACCAACCGGCAGAAGCCTCATCACCAAACCACGGCATGGAAGGATCTGTGGGGTGCCACAACCTAAACCCTGGCACAGATCAGCTCCGACAGCCAGATGTGGCTCATCAGCAGGCTGGAGAAAACGCCAAAGAACGGTGCCGCTGCTGGAGCAAGCCCCGTGCCACAGATGGCCACGAAACCAGCAAGCTGAGGTGGAGGCGTGAGGCTGAAGCCAACGGTGTGAATGCTCAATAGATGCGATATGACAAGCAGCAGACAAATAGCTGCAGACCTTTCTCCCCTTCCCCATGTCCCACGCTCTTTGATGTGGAGAAGGAGGTACTTGCTACGCAGCTGGGAGGTACCGCTACACCGCACATCAACATCTGGGATTTGTTGAAGCCCATTCTGGATTAATTGGATAGCTGCCCTCACTACACAATCCCAGAGAAACAAACACAAATGAAAAATCAGGGTTACATGGTAAAAATGCCTTTCCAAAATCAAGTTATGAAAGATAGAAAGAAAGGTTTAAATGAATTTCTGAATCAGAAGTAATCAATTTGGTGGTATAGTAGAAAAGCTCTTTTGATCGGTTTGGGTTTTTGTTGTTTGGTTTTTTTAATCTGAACCATCCATCAATCTAAAGCTCCGTACAATTCCTACATTATCTGAGTAGGCACTGCTGATTCAAAGCAAGGATTAGTAACAAATCTGTGCCACCCCAGAGCCATTAAAACTGCAAGTTAGTGGATAGGAAAAGGGCAGATGGATCTGATGATAACTAAAATGACCTTTCCTACAGATTTCCGTATTTGATTACCAGTATCTTTTCTGGTTATACAGATCCACTGGTGCACTGTAACATCAGACCTCTTCCTGAATTGTGGAGACGAGAATAAGATAGTCTTTACCACGAAAACAGGAGAAGCCTCACACAGTGCAATTCGGTACTGCATATACAGTGCAAAACAGTGCAAAACCACCGGTACAATTTTATTCTTCTCAATAGTGAAGATACTTTAATAAACCCTATTAAACCCAAGCGTCAGTACCAGTCCCAGCATTAAATTGTTGAATACGGAGCAGTCTTTCCGTGGGAAATTTATGACCAGAGGAAATGTTCTAGCCTTGGTATTTTTATAGCATCCATTCATTTTTTAATGGAGGAGGGGGTGATCCAAGATTTCAAAGGCTATTCAAAGTGTCCTCTACCTTGAAGAAGGAAAGTAACCTGCATCAGGACACCTGCCACAGCTCCCGAAACATGAGAGGACAACTGGGTACAACTGCTGTCACCAAGGCACATTCATTTAGTCAGCCACTGTTCTCCTCAATAGACTAGGAAAGTATTCGCAAGGTCCCATTAGACTAATCCTGCCCATTTTGGTTATAAAACCAAACCATCCCAACCTTTTATCTCACTCCTCTGCCCAGTATCATTGATGCTCGTTGTCAAAGCCATGGTGCACCGCCCCAAGGCCAAAGGGCACGCAGCAAGGGGTCCTCAAGCCCTTTCCACGCACTGCAGACGTTGTTCCCCGAGCCGGCCGCTGGCCTGTCACCCCAGCTCTGCCCTGTCACCCCAGCTCTGCTCCGTCACCCCGGCTCTGCTCCATCACCCCAGCTCTGCCCCCTCCCACGGGCGGCTGCCTTTCCCAAGGCATTCAAGCGAACATCCCGCAAACTCAGCACCCCAGACGAGAAGTACAGACAGTTCATGAGCTATTTTCTGGCTATTTATTGCCCAATGCAGCATGATCCGAGAAAAAAAATAAAATAATCAACTGGTATTTTTATTCCTCTAATTTAGAAAATGAGGGTGCAATTTCCTCCAGAAAGCAGATGCCACAGAATTAGTGGTGCGTTTTTCCTGGTATTTTGTTCACAGTTTAAACATTCAAATTGGAGTCTCAATAAGTGTTTGTTGAATGTCTAGCACAGTTAAGCTCTATTTTTATCTAGAGAAGTATCATCTCAGATGTCACAGTTCACCAATGAATGCTGAGCACCACGTTCGTGCAGGGTGGCATTTCGCCTAGGATCTACAACTCCAGAGCTGTTACTGGAAACGCCTTTTTCTCCTGAGCGGCAGCTTTTCCACTGAAACATAATTAACAATATAACGCATCACTGCAGCTCCTCTGCAGCTTCCATTTGCAAACAAACTGGTGCTAATCTCTGTCAGATCCCAGCATCGCCCTCCCCTCAGCTTCCCTTCCTCCTCACCCTCCCTCCCTAAATTCAGAGTCACAAATCTACAGGAAAACGTGTGAAGACACTTTCTGAAGAGATGTAAAATGGAGAACAGAGTGTCTGCTATGTTCCTCACTCAAAATAAGCCTATGTGCCTTTTATACAGTCCATATGCTTATTTTCTTAACAATTTTTGAAACTCCCGTACTGATACCAGCCGTGACCATGACGTAATACTCCCTCCTCAGCTTCAGGTTCCCCCCCCTCCAGGATTCACTCCTCTGAACAAACCCAGAACAGCTCCAGCTGCTCCCAAGTTAGGTACTGGCTGGGCTGGCACTGTGCAAGCGCAGCTCCACCACCACCGMGCTGTTTTTAGCTCCCATGCTGCCTGAGGCTGAGCATCTGCCCCCTCACCACATCCCATTTAGTGATGAGCCATCTATCCTCATGCTTTTGAACCCTACAGTCTCTCTTATGAGATCGAGCCTTAAAAAGTTTTGTCTCCATCAAAAGAGCATGTCTCTATGCATGCTCCTATCAAGGCCTTTGCCCCAAAACATAGGAGAGATCAACACGGACACTAGAAAATCAGAACCAGGTCTTATCTTGCACATATTTTGTTCAGCTGCCTAGACTGGCTCGTTGTCTGAYGGAGCAGTTCAGACTGGCACGGGAGGAGTGGAGCCAGATCCCCCTGCCAGCTCCTGGTAAGACACCTGAACAGATATCCCCATTTTGGGAGAAGTTTAATTTCAAATGGTAATTACGTCCCACCTTCGATGGGCTCCTGCTTTTCTAAGCCTAAACTGCTGGACTGCCTCACTTGTTACAGACACAACTAACAGATCCACTGCCATTTATACATCAAATGTGAATCCCATCAGATGGTAGCTCGGGCTGTCAGCCTTGCTTTTCTTCCTCTATGAAATACTGACATTGGAAAGTCTTAACAAGGAAACTGAGATTACGGGAAATGTCCTTCGCTCCGGAGATGGCAGTGCTGGCTGTTATCTCTGCTCCCCAGTTCTCAATCAGGAGTGGTACAGGAACACATGCATTCATTCCTACCCCGAATGGTAGCTCTACAGAAAGGTCTGGGCTGGAAATCCCAGCTTTTTGGTACCTTTAATCAAATGGAAACAAGGCACAGCATCGGGATGGGGAGGAGTGGTGGAGGGGAGGGGCTGCGCTGTCCAAATTTAAATTGACCTTTTTTTAATCTGCTTTGTTTCACCTCTAATCTTACAGACTTTTTCCTAAGTTCTGAAAAGGTACAGAAGTGAGGCCAAGATACAAATCTAACAAATAAGTTACCATTTCCTTTCAAAATGTATGCTTAGAAAACTTACACAGTTAAAATATTTATAGTAAGAGCTGATCAAGCGATTAAGTATACTTAAAAAGTTTCCTTTTTAAAAAAATTATGTCTCTGAATCTCACCTTTCAGTTCTTCCAGAGTATAAATTTTCATTTAATTTTAAGCAATAGAACTTCAGGTTCTAGGTTTGATAGAAATCTAAAGAACAAGCAACTTTTAAGATCATGATGGTGTGAAGTTTTAACTGATTTTTTTTTGGTAGTCAGAATCAAGAGGCAGATATCACTCCACGTGGACTTGCAAAATAGGTCAGCAGGGTAAATTTATTCAGCTTTCTTCTACGCTCTTTAGACGCTTCACCAATTACTACTTCTTTCAAAAGAGGCCTCCAAATTTGTTTGTTCTCTCTTTATATGACATAATTTAACTCTCTACAAAGGCTGGCTTGTTAACCAGTCACTTAATTAACACAGTGAATATACAGTTGAATGTCTTATTATATCTGTTCAAGATAGCTAAGTTTCTGTAATAACATTCAATTTCCATGGTAAGATGCATGAATTGTTATCGTTCACTCAAAACAAGAAATTGTCTCTCCTTAAATGTGACTATATCCATTTGGAATTATTTTAATAACCAGTAAAGGTAAATGAATTAGTATCATGAATTAATATTTATTTCTTTTACTTTCAAAACTTGCTAGAACAGAAACAACACACTGACTCTATTGGGAAATCTGTCTGAGAAACACATCGTCCCATTTATTCTGTTTTACTTCGAAATGCTACTTCCAGCTACCTGTAAGTAATGAGAATCTGGAAGGAGAGAAGGAACATAAAAGTGAGTTAGCCCATTAATAAAAGGAACTGCATGGACAGTGTGTACACTCTCTTCAAACTATAAGTAATAAAACTACAAATTCAGAACAGAAAAAGCTAGCACTGCCTTCTCAGTAAGCCTTCTTCCTAAAGGCATTGTTCTCTGGCTCTATGCTATACACCTTCCACGTTCAAGTGGAGAGCTTCCAACCACATCAATAACAGGATGTTTCCATTAGGAATCAGCTGAGATTTAGTTTTACTCAGTTCAATTCCTTCCACGATTCTAGCTTTTCCAGCAAAAAAATGCAAGTTCCAGGGGAAAGAAAACAAATACTCCTCCAACCCTCACACGCTCATCTTCTTAAGCTTTTTTAAGCTCTCCGAGGTAAACAGCAAGCACTTTTAGTGACAGTTTCTGAGTAACGATGGGGAAGAGCAAGGAGGTGGTTGAAAGCACCACTGGCTTCTTAGTGCAAACTCTTTTATGCTACTCAGGCAACACATGTTCAATCACTGCTTATGAAACAGCTTTGACAACACGGAGAGGAGCTTTTTGCTTGATGTTTATTTAAGTGAGACTACATCTATTTTAGAAGCAATTGCTTTTATTTTACTTTTTTTTTTTTTTTTTTACATTTTTCTGTTAAACAGAAACAACCCACAGTCTTAATAACAGATTAGTGAGTGGCTGCCTTCTCTGGAGACTTCATTATCATGATGTTTCACTGCACTCCGTATCTTCTGAGAAGACATTTAGAGAAAATATAAGAAGGGTAGTATAGAATTTATAATACCTGAGCTTCCCAAGAAGACAAACATGCGAGACATGTTAGAAGAACCCCATCCCCACTGGGGGACCTTTCTTTAAAACGTCAAAATCACGCCATTGCACATGATGCCTACTTCCAAGAAAGCAATAGGATCCACGTTTCATTTTTGAACGCAGAACATAAATATCACGTTAACACTTGAGCAAAACATGTTTACAGAAATCCCTGCATATTTATGGTACTATATTGTGCCTTGGAGAAAGCTTTTCTTAGATGAACAAAAGCAGCAGCAAATGGAATTAGACTTGAAGCCTGAAACAGAGCACGTGCAGCACACTTAGAAATGATTTTACAACATCGAATTTAAACGTATTTATGACAGGTTATATTGGCAAGATATTTAAGGCAGGGACTGCAAACCACTATGCTGTTGTAAGCATCTATTTGTTATTTCTTATTAAAGGTATTGTCACTGGCCTTCTTTCAGTCTGGGAAATAAGGGTCCCTCTTCCCTGTTACATTTTTCATGCATAGATGGTAACAAGGACTTCGCAGCAACTTTTCAGGGGCTCAGCTTTGAACTTGGGATGACAGGGTCGCAGGACAGCTCAGGCTGGACGGGAGCTCGGGAGGTCCCTGGTCCGGCCCTGCCGCAGCAGGCTCAGCGCCGAGGTCAGACSGGGCTGCTCAGGGCTGTGCCCCCTCGGGGCTGGAAACCCCCCGGACGGAGCCGGCACAGCCTCCCTGGGCAGCCTGCGCCTCTGCCCCAGGGGAAAGCCTTTTCCTCAGCTCCCATCTCAACCTCTTTTCCTCGGTCCAGCCGATGCCCCTTGTCTCTCTGGCTCCCGCCTCTCGACCACCTCCCTGCAGGTACCGGGGGCTGAGCCAGCCCGTCCCTCAGCCCTTCTTCACGGGGCAACTGCTCCAGCCATGACCATCGTGCTCTTGATACTCTAGAAAATGGCTCCTTCCCCAGAGGAAAGTGCATCCCGTTTTACAGGGAAACAGATGAGGTGAATCGCACCGACAGCTCTTGTCAACCCCATCACCTGACTACTTGCATCAGGGGTGGAGCCGCGTTCCTGTGTCCAAGCCCGGCTCTGCTACAGGCAGGATTACAGCTAAACCAGTGTCTCGTCTTCCAATTGTCCAATGCTGTAAGAGCATCCCATTCACGCGCTGGAAGAAGTGGCAACAGAAAGGCAGAGCTCTGCTCCGCTCCTCAGTTCCAGGGTGGCCTTCCTTTTGTGCAGAACTGCTTGTCCGCTCAGAGACAGAATTTCTAGACATCACCTCCCTGTCTTCTGCTTCCTTTAGTCCTCCTATCTAACCAAACCCCACCCACAACAGACAGAAGAGACCTCCCAAGGTCTCCATATAAATACTTACAGGACAAATCTTACCAACACTATTGAATGGAAACTCTCTTAACTAAGGACTGTAAAATCCACCTTTGTAGATACAAATTGCTTATGAACAAAGCACACCACATACTGCCCAAGAATTAAAGCTATTTTTGACGAGGCAGAGGGAGGGCGTAGACTCACCTTAATGATAATCTAAAGTGATATGTCACAGAGCACTTTCATTAGTTAGTATGAAATATATAACAGCTGCCAATGCTTCTGCTTCTGTCTAAGCAAAAGCAAGACACCTTGTAATGAAGAAATTACCCACGGGTGAGGTGCTCAGCTAGAGGATACAAATGACACAGGTTTCAAAACTAGGCAAAACAAAACTTAAAGGAGGTGTCAAGCCTAAGCAAAAGGGAATATTTTATCCAGACAGAATACATACAGTTGCGTGAATTTTATTAACACCTGTCTGGTATCTCAGCCTCAGTCACTCGACATCGTACAGAGATCATGAAATACCACGCTCCCAGGTGTTTTCTGTAGCGTACATGAATATACACACAGCCACAGAGCTTTCACGTAAACACTCCCTAGGATATAGGATAACTCCAAAATGTTTCCTAATCAGAATATGTCGTGTCATGGGGAAAATGTACACGCTTTAACACAATATTGTCCTGAAAGTATGAAGAAGGAGCACTATTAAAAGCTCTGGGCACACAAACTGAAACTTCCTTCCTCCCCGGTTCTCCTCACTTTCATTTTTGTTGGTTCCTTTTCTTTTAAGGCCTGTCACACAGGTACTGCTAACCGTTTTGCATTCGCAACTAACTCAAAATACTGTGAAGAGTACCCTAGTGACATTACCCTTCAACAAGTCAGCCAGGAATAATAACCACAAAGACCAGCCCAGAGATCTGAAGGCATTTGGGTTTGTCCTGTAAAAATGGCTTACATACTCCAGTGACGTTCACTTTAATACTTGTTTTTATTGACCTGCTGGCTTCTCTTTAGGCAAAGAGAGTTGCAGGATGTCGATCTGATCCAAGGCTGATGCCGAAGGAGGGATTTTCATTGCAGAGGAGGAAGCTGTCCCTACCCAAGAGGTGTTGCATGTAGCATGATGTTGAAGGACATTTCAACAACTCTGCAGCTGCGTTACTAAACATAGCTACAGGTTACTCAGGAGCCTATAGACAAACTTGTGGGTTCCCCACAGAATTTTGTAAACCGGCTTCAAAAGTAATTGAAAAAGGATAAAATAAAAGGCTGCCCATTTGCCCATGAAGGCTGGAAAGCAGCATAAATTACTGCCTTGTTCTGCATCAGCAGGTGTTTAGATCTGCAAACATAAACAGTACTGTGTACTACAAACCCACTTCACCTTCCTTTGTCGGATGGAATTATGTGGACAGGGTGGGGAAAGCCAACAGAGAGGAAAAGAATGTGTTGCTATCATTACATATGCAGCAAATACTGCTTAATCTGGATTAAAGAAGAAAAAAGCAAGAAGCGCTCCCTGATCTCCCGTTGCTTCTCTGGGACCTTCCTAAGGACACCACAGCAAAATGGAAGGTTTTTAATTAAGAGCTGCACCCTTGCAGCACAACCTAGCACAGAACTGCCCCCACCTCTGGGGTCAGCACAGAAAGATGTGTGCTACATACCAAAGCAAGGACATGCAGAAAAGCTTCTGCCGTGTATATTCAGTGCTTACTGTGCTCTGGCAAGCTAGCTGAACACCGCCTGTCCAAATGCCTCAGCCTGGGTACACCTGACACAGCTCCGCGCTCAAAGGCTGCCCAAGGTGCACGTCTTCCCTTGTGCAGTGCAAACCTGACCCAACTGGTAAAACTGTCATCTCCCTTCGCTGACACTGTTTTTTTAGGCTGTAGTCAGACGTGCTGCCTCGGCTGCAGCTGAACCACGTCAAGGGCTCCTGCTCTCAGCCCTGCTGCTGGCTTTCCCACCCCAGCCCATCCCCCTGGCCTCCAGGCAGGAGCCACGCTCCCCTCTCTGCAGGATGTCGCTGCCCTTGTAAGGGCAGGGCTTCGCACACCCTACCCGGTCTGTCACCGCGGTTCAAGTTAAACACTTCTGCTGGCAGGGTTTTAAGATCCCTTGGATGCATCTTAACCGAAACAGACTGGGTAGCACCTACGTATGCTGCTACATCCCGTGTTTCTGGGAGCGATGCAACTGCTGGTGAGGGGTGGGGGGTGAGGAACCGCTGTGGGAGTTGCCTCTCAAACCAGCTGGGAGGCACCCAGCCCGGCATGCCTGGTGGCAGCTCCCCGGGGCGCGGGGCAAGCCCTGTGGGGCTGCCAGGAGGGGCCAGGTCCTTGCGGCGGGGAAGGAAGGATGTTTGGCTCCATCGAAGTGCAAGAAGAAGAGGCAGGGCAAGATGTTACAGGAGCATACGTGCTTGTTCCCAGAGAAAAAGACGTTCTTGCGCGCCTCGTTCCTCCTCTCGCTAATATAAAGTGGGAGAATAAAGTCAAATGTAATCGCTATACAAGCACGGCGCTCTCTCTTTAGTGCAGAATGCAGGCTTTAATAATATATAAACGATTTCTGAAAGATGTAAAGCAGAGCTTAGTGCAACCTGAATGCAGATGAATATTTAAAAAGAAATTAACATCATTCACTAAGCACTTTACTAAATTGGTTTCATTTATATATGTACGTTCATGCCCAGAGAGCAAGTCCAGCTGATATGTTTTCTACAATAGGAAAAGAAGTAGCAAATCAACTTACTATACTACTAAAGCTTTCTAAAAAACAAAACAAAAAAAACACCCAAAGCAATGTTTTAGGGAGGTAATGAAAGAGAGAAGAAAGGAAGTATTGTGATGGTATTAATGTTGGAAAGACAAGGAAGGAGAAAATGGGCAATTACCCATAAATACAGCTCTTAACCTTAGTTATGTAACAGAACAAATAATCAGAACAATAACCACCACTTAGAAGTCAGTAAAAGCATCATGTATTTATAAAGGTCTTGCTAGATAAACTCACAATACCTTTCCATATTTCTCCTCCATTACCCTTCTCCTGTCATGACACGGGGAGAGTGCTACAGCATCCCGCTATACAGAGAAAGCAGAAGAGGACGTTTGGATGCAGCCGTAACCAGAAAAAACAGCAGTGGCAGTAGGAAGCAAATGAAAGTCTAATCAAAAACTTGTAAGCAATTCAGAGAAACTGATTGTGGAAGAAAATAGGTTTTATTGTGACCACAGTAATCAAGTGTTTGCACTGAGTCAAGATAACAAAAGAAAATTACTGCACCATCATCCGTCAACCCTGTATCTAGAAGTATTGAATTAGGGGCTAGGAAAACAACAGGTCAGTTTATGAAGTTGATGAACAACAGCATTTATATATATGTCATTACCAGAAACACCTTGGACAAATAGAGCTTTTTTTGAGCTGACTATGGAGGAGAAAAGGCATGATCAAAACTTCCAAGACTGTGCACTCCCAAGTAAGAGAAATTGAAAAATATAATCACTAACCTTGTGAGTAGCAGAAGCTATGAAGCTCCGTATCCTATGGAGCACCCACACAAATTTTCTGGTGTCTAATAAGCTGAATGCTTGCTACAGCTCTTCCCTCAGTGGGGGCATCATCCTCACCTCTCTCATCTCCATGGTCACCAGCAGTCTTGAGGTTAGTAAGAATTCCATCACTTTGAAATCTCTACTCTTCTATTTATATTGGTTGAAATTGATCCCCAGGGTAAAAAATTACTCCGGGGCAATGAGGGGAGCTATCAGTCAGATGGCATTATTATTATTTTAGCTTCATCTCCTTAGGAAACCACGTTGAAAAGAATATAGTCAGGACAGAGGGGAAGAAATAACAAACAGAAATCTCAAATGGGAAAAACTTCTAAAACCAGAATTATTAAGTCAAGTGTAGAAGACATTATTTCACGTGAGGAAAGCCAGATTTTGGAGCTTTTCACAAACAGACCACCATTCCAGACTTTCTAGGATTTCTGCTAAGCCATACTCTTAGGCTGCAATGAAAATCTGGATGATCCCCTTGTAAAAATGTAAATGCCAGAATCTTAATCCATTCTAACACAGATGTTTGACTGTTCAAATACTTCTACCAGACAAGATCACTTGGATTTATTTTTGTAATTCTCCCCTTTCAGTGCTGGTGGCGATCCCATGGGTCTGAGTGGCCAGTCTGGATGCCACAGAGTGGAACAAATCAAGCCATCAATCCTAAATCCTGCGTTGTTTCACTGCTCGCAATACCGTTTGAGAGAACAAGGAGCACGCTAGGGAGATGCTGCAGCGCATGACCCTTTGGCCATCAAGATATGGAGAGAGAACAGAAATTTCCCTCACTCTTCCCCCAAAGCCAGTCAAGAGAGAGCCATGCCCAGGGAAGTGAGCGAGGTCCTGGACCATCTTCACCAGAAAGAGAAATCAATGAAGTCCAGCAGAAAGCCCGGCAGGAGTTCAGGGAGCGTACGATCTCCCCGCTAGAGTGATCTTTAGCTGATGGAGAAAACTACACACCTGATTCCTCACAGATTTGCATCCCAGGTTTTAGAAATCAAAGGAAGCAGGTACATTCGGAACGATTTGTTAAAAACACTCATCGTTATGCGAACCGAAAATATTATTTCAACAGGATAGATGAATAAATGGACACAAGGGAACAATTTTGCACTTCCAGACAGATTAACAACATGACCTSACTGAGTTTCTCTCTCTCTGCATTTGATGATTTGCATCAACATTTTTTAAATTTGTCATGATTTTGAAGCTCATGTGTATTTTTATAGCATACTGATGTAAGTTATGCTGTTTTGCCTAAATTTGTTACTGTCATGACACGTCTAAGACAAAATAAAGTAGACTGGTCTCTATTCCCACAGGGTGTATTTCAAAATCAATCTGTAGAACTAAACCTTCACTCTAATGGTACAGTAAAGTGATTGCTTTTGTAAGTTATTTGGATATTTCTAGTGAAGTTTCAATTTATATTACTTCCATATAAGTAGTTTTACCAACCACACCGTAACGTTTCACAAACATCATAACACAAACATTTAAGTTCTGCATTTCAAAGGGAATATTAACAATTGAAGCAAAAAAAAAAAAGTTTCTTCAGTGAGGAAAGGTAAACAAAGTCATGGTCTTTCCTTCAAGGTCTCCGTTCTGATCAAATGTTTCATCCAAACTGTTTTTTGCTAGCTACAAAAGGTGATGAAGTTATACTGGGTAAGTCAACACGCTGTATATATTTTCACATTCATCAACCCAAACCACAGTGCCCCAAAGACAGCTAGGATTGTCTTGGAATGATCRAAGTCTCATTACTTTTCAAAATTCAAACCTTTAAGAATTGGGTGTATCTGTACCACCCAAACAGTGTGCTGCAGATCATTTTATCTATGCTTCAGGAGTATTTTGAATACTCTTTTTACTTCTTCCTTCGCTAAAAGCACTTGTCTGCTCTTCAGAGTCCACAAATAACTTTTAACAAATGCAGAGGAGCATCCATCATAACTCAATTAAGAAAAAATTCTCTTACTGCCAACATTTTGTTGCAATCAGAAAGAAAAATTCCTGCCTTGTGACTGATCAAAGTACAAGGACGCTCCTTGCAATCACGGAAAGATGAAAGTCAATGATGTATTTTAACTCATCTTCTAGGAACATCTTTTGCATCAAGAAACTGCATGTTAGTTGTTCATTATCTTGTCCATGAAACTTTAATTATGGACTTCATGCACAAAGGTTATTTTTCAGAAATGTATTTTAATATAACTAAGCAGTGTCATGGTGTAAATAAAGCTGATATTTTTACTCTCTACTCTTCATGTTCTTACCACTGATTAATTTGACCATGCAAACATAATTTCAGAAAGCAGCTGTGGATTAAAATTGCACCTGGAGCACTTCTGATTGCTTTTCTGCTGGAGAAAAAGTCGTTTTAGTTTTCTTCCTGATGAGAGGCAGTCTATTTATGGCACCTATTATCAGTTTCCCTGAGCACTTCCTAAAGCTTAATACCTAACATTAATAAACATTAAACCTGGTCGGTCGATCGTACGGAAGCATCTAGGACAGGGAGGCACAGAGAGATTATCCGTGACTTATCCACGGTCACGCAGAACACCCGGGACACGGTCGGACATCGGACCTCACGTCCCCAGGAGCACCCTTAGAGCTACTTCACCTCGCCTCTCCCAGAGCGTCTGGGCTACACGTCCCCTGCTGTAACTTCTCCCCGTCCCTTTCCCCGAGAGCGTGTGATGCCGGTCAAAGGGTGCCCAAGGCAAACGGCCGCTGCAGGGGCCGGGGTCGCTGCGCCGGGAGCCGGCGGGGGGAAGCGCGGGTTACCTGGACGCTCCGCCTCGCAGGGGCCCGGCCAGCCGGCAACGCTCCGCTTTGCAGGCGCAGGGCGGGCGTCCCCTCCCGCGGCCCCCGCCGCCCACACGCCGCCCGGCACCGCCGCCGCCCCTGCGGGGGTGTCCCCTGCCGGCACCCGGACCGGGCGACCGAGCCACCCCCCGGCGGCCACGGCCCGGGCGGGACCGGGA